>JARACY010003361.1:0-33896 GCA_029255725.1 Scrobipalpa atriplicella
CTGCAGGGTGCCGGGTGATGTTGGTGTCCCGAGGACGGTTGTACGCTAGCAGCCGGGAGATGTTTGCGTTAAAAGAATAGTGATTTCGACTTACTGCTATGTCCTCAAATCCATTGTTCTGTGACAGGTATAGATAGAGGGTATAATATGGTTTATCGAAGGACATTTGTTCTTCATAAACCTGAACAACTTGAACGTTACTTTAAAACAATAAAGAAACTAAAATCTACATTTAAAGGTGGCCATAAAAATATTGGTTTTTCCCACCTCCGTCAATTCGGATAGAAACCAACAAATGAAGAAATGCAAAACAAGGCGTATTTTTTTGTAAATGAACAGAGGCATGTAAACTATCCCCGTAGCTGAGTAACCATAGCTGACTAAGCTTCCTCGCACCCATCACTTAATTTAATGCCCGTGGCTCCATGCCTCGCCTCTTCACAGGCTTATAACAAGCCTACCGACGACGTATGCGCTCTACTGGCTGTAGCTATATTGGTTGTGCTCTCTTTCTTATCATGTTCGAAAGATTGAATTTGGATCTAATTTTATTTTCTTAATAGAGTGTTTCCACTACCTAAATACGCGAATTCCCTGTATCATCACATCAGCATTCAAATAATAGATCTACCTGGCCTGTAATAGAGCCTAGGATTGTATAAATATTAGCTTGGCATATTAGGCATGTTTTATAGAAAATGTTTAATTCTCATAAAATACCTTCTGCAGGTAGTTTTTCCGGCACTTTTCAGGTACCTACCGAATATTGGTTGGTATATGGAGAGATGACTTGAACGCATGCCGTTCAAGTTGATAATTAATTACACAAGATCGAGACATCTGGTGTGAAAGAGGGGAGGCCTTTACCCTGGAGTGGGACACATTGCAGACTGCATAAAAAAGAAGCAATTACACCACTTTACTTTATTTATCATGACGATTTTACTACAGCATCTGTGCAGCTTGCTTTACAATAAATTCGACCAATAATTATTTTGCCCCTGAAGCTAACTTACTGTGAAATATATAACGGGGCCTGTCTCATTTACTGGTCGATCGACAGTCGACGCAAAGTAGAATGAGGAGAGGTCACAATTATACGCTAATAATTCGGCAAAATGTCAGATAATTAAAATATCGGTACAAGTGTTTAGTTACAGCTGTAACCGGTAGCAGGCTCTTTGTTCTCTTGAAGCGGTATGTATAGGTTCATGCATGATGACTTAGCAACATTTTAAACTAGGAAGGAATAAGTTCGGAATTTAAAGTATCATAAACATCAGTATGTTTACTACATAGGTACGTACCATTTTATTTTTTTATACACTAAACCACAGAGACAGTTAGGTACTTATATTATTATTTATAGTCTTTTTAAACTTATTTACAAAAAAAATTAACGAAGGCCAAGTCTTCCGTCCGCGATTAACTTTTACCTCCAAGTTTTCTTATGAAAACATTTAAATTCTAATTTATGACAATTAACAGTTCAAATACGCTGTTAAATGTAGTAAACCTATTCCCACGTGTTTAATTGTGGCTTATCGCACTTATTTAGCCATAAAAGCGGTAAATAACTCTGTGTTCTCGTATTTTTACAGTAGCGCGACGTGACTGATAGCTCCTACTCTACGCTCGGTTTGTCTAAGGATATTTTCAGCCTTTTACATCAGAGTGTTATATATCAATTGCGTGTATTTAAATTATATTTCCCGTAAGGTGCCGGGTTAGAATAGCATCACCGCATATCTTCCTACGGGTGGTGTCGTAAAAGGCGACTAAGGAATAAATCCAGGGAATGGGCAGCAGCGTTCCCTGTGAATGGAAAAACTTCTACTACGCTCACCAACCCGCCTGCCAAGCGTGATGAGTGAGTATGGCGTCCATGTCCAGCAGTGGACTGTTGTAGCTGATGATGATGATGATGAAATTATATTTCACTGACAAAACGTAGCGCCGCGCTACCGCCGCTACACAGGCGGTCGATTGACGGATCATAACTATTATGAGCAGGATAAAAAAAGAACTTAGTCCTGTAAAGTTACCTAAGTATATTTCACACTTTCTAATCCAAGCTATAGGTTTTAATTACCATAACACCCTGTATTGTATATTCATTTATTAACGATGTTATGCCGTTGTGTGACTCATGTCACGATCATGACTGTACTCGCGTACGAAACTGTTGCCTATCTTCCTGAATCTCGTCAATCATGCATCTTGTCTATCGTTTACGTGCGCGCTTTATGTAGAGCACGTTCTAAATACTTAGGTGTACCTACACGTAAAGTTTGCTTTCCATTCTTCCATGGTGGACTGGGAGCGATAATAAAACATAGCTCCTCACAGGCATGCCTAAGGGATTCGAGGGTTTCAGTGTATAGTAAATTTCCTAAGGCAAAGACCTCAAGTATACGATCTATCTGACTGAATAATCCTCAAATCTTGTCAGACGTGGTGGAACAACCATTGTTTATGACGGTGACGCTCTGCCTACCTTGTTAGGGGTAAAGTAATTATATGATTAGGTTAGGTACTTAGTTTTCCCTACTCAAGGGTTTGATTTCCGCTCCGCTTCCGCATTGGCTCATTATAATACATCCACCTTTGAATTCAAAAGCAGGGTAGAGTTAGCGTATGCTGTTTATTATATTTTTGAACATGAACGCTTTACCGAAATTTTTATTCTACGGTCTTACTTTAAATTTCTGAACGAAAAATAAGCTGTCAAATGCATTATTGCTATTTTAAATTAAAATATCTGCTTGTTTTTCATATTTAGCCACCGTGTTTATAACTTTGAAAACTTTTTTAGTTGAATCATTATGCGCAAATAAATATTTTTATATTCATTGTTATGAAGTTCTATGTGAAAAACGGTGAAAACTGAATGAAATTATAATAGAAAAGACAGTCTATTGATCAGCGGAAATTTGTGAAATAATCTTCAAATGTAGCTAAAATTTGTTTTCTTAAAATGGCAATACTATTTATCATCTGTCAATATGACAGTGTCATGTCAATGTCAATCAAAGACGTTTTGTTCGTTGACGTGTTATCGACGATAACATGTGGAATGTATAAAAAGAATTTGTCGTGCTAACGTCGGCTTATTTCGTTCATATCAAGTGTGAAAATATGTGCTGTAAATAGTACGTCAAGTTTTCAGCGTTACTTAGTAAATAGAGTGTGACAATGATTCAAGATTACGGTGCCGTGACCCAGGCCCTGTTGGGTACTCTGTTGACATGGGGACTGACTGCTGCTGGGGCCGGCTGTGTATTCTTCATACGAGGGAAGCAAGTGAGTGTGATTCTCTAGCTTCTGTTTACATGTATTAATTAACACCTTCCTTCTTTTACTTCTTGGCTCTAACCTCGACAATACTCGACATGAACTTGATATTTATATCTAGAGCAATACATGATTATCAGACAGTTTTCTCATAAAGCAAACAGGTAGGGGCTGCTGAACGGCCTTGTACCCTATGGCATACATAGTTGCAACTAGTATTTATGTTGTTATGATATGTACATTACTTTATGAATTATTTTTTTCTGTCTTTCAGAGAAAACTTCTTGATGTATCCCTTGGATTTGCTGCCGGAGTGATGACTGCAGCTTCATATTGGTCTCTATTAAAACCAGCTATTGACATGTGTGAAAATTCAGGAAGTTATGGATCTGAAGGTCAATATGCATTCATACCAGTGTCTGTTGGATTCCTGTTCGGAGCCGTATTTGTATTTGGAACAGATCAGTTTCTAGACTACTTAGGAATCAACTCTACCAGTATGATGATGTGTAAGTACAAATTATGATATTTATTTTAGTGTATTGCTTATTCCTAACATTGGGTTGTCCGTCAACAAAAAAAAACATTCGATTGAAAAATGCATGACCTTGCACGTAGGTATAAGATCATTGGAACAACTGGTTATGATACTATTTTTATACCTTAATGCATGGGCCATGCGCCTGCAATAAACAATTTTTATTTTTTCATTTTATTTTATATCCATAAAAAAACAACTTGCACACAAGCAAATCCAGCAAATGTGACTGTGTTTGTGAGTGAAGCCAATAACTGTAATCAAGAATCAGCTCATGAAGTTTGTGACAATCATGTACACAATAACATTACACCCACAATGCATACCTATACCTATACATGTTGGAATTGTCATTTTTTTGTGCTTTATTTTCATTTCTATATAACTTATTATTTTATGTCTTTTTCTCTTTTGTTATTATTCAGTGTTCTAAAAAACTAGCTTTCCAAATCCATGTTAGCAAAGTAATTATTGGTAAAAAGCATGCAAACACATCAAATTTTAATTTTTCATCATTAGTGTTAATGTAAAAATTGTTTAGTTGTTATTATATTATGGATGATTATGATTTATTTATAGTTAATTGAAATTATAAACAATTATGTATTTAAATTATTGACCTACATAATTAAGTCAAAAAGTATTTATTTACTTATTCAAAGTATTCTCATTAATTGTGGTTGTAAACTATTTTTTATCTATCACATAACAAAACATAAGTTTGAAGGCAATAGTCAAAGATTTGCATCTTATCTGGACTTATGATTGCTACCTGGTTCTTAGGAAAGTATTATCATTTATCATTCACAATAAAGTATGGCATTATATTGCCCAGACTATAACATGAGGTATTACACAAACATAGAATTCCTTAGTTTACATTTGCTTATATTCATGCTACATTATGTTATCTGACTGAACTACAATCTTTGTAGCCTTTATCAATTAATGTGCTCATATAATGTAGGATTGGAATGAAATAGATGTTATACCATTATACATAATACATACATCAACTGCCTAGAATTCCAAGTATTCCACCTTACAGTTTTATTGGCATTCAAATGAAGTATATTGTAGGATCCGATCCTATGCCAGCCTATGTTCTTCAATGTTTCCAAGTATCTATTTTTCTATCCTGTCCAATTCAAGATTGGAACATGATAGATAATAATGGAATACAAGTAAACAACATGATGTATTTATTTTGGCATTGATCTAACATCCTGGTTCGAATCCCACCACGTACCAATGTGTTTTTCGGTTTTCGAATTTCATATGTACGTTTATTCGGCGCTTTTTCCGTGCTTCGGAAGCCATGTTAAGCCGTTGGTCCCGGTTAATATCATTTAATACTGTAGATATTAGTCGTTAAGCCATGTCAGAGGTCAGTGCTAAGCATTGTCGGCTTGAAAACGATGACCTAATCTAGGATTGGGTCTGGTTTCCCTTCTGGGTTGCGAAGGTCACATGGCAGTCGCTTTGTGTAAAAACCTGTACCCTCGTTCAATCCCCTAGATTAGGTAGCTAACCCCGTGAGATATGGGATAAGGTTAGGGAGATGATGATGATCTAACAACACTTTTGTAAATGTAATTAAACTTAAAACAGTTTCTGTTGGACACTAAACTCACCTTTAGGATACTACTTTTAAACTTTTTTACCAATCATTAATATTTCTCATTCCAGCTATGACAAAGAGCAAAGAAACGAAAGAAAAGCTAGAAGATTTGGAGATGATGACTGCATTAAACAAACCCGCGAACCCTTCTAGCGTGGTGACGGTGGATGGTCCACCGCACCCGCAGCATGAGTTCGCTGACTGCATCAGCAACCAGCACACGGCGCAGCGCCGCCGGCACCAACACTCGCACAACTCGCTGGTCAGTATCCCTCTTCACGCTATATCTTCTTGTGGACAATGGACATCAAGTAGGGAATAGGCAGCTGTGTTTAAATATGAATGTGAACTTAACAAAACAACTCGTACTACAGTTTTTATCAATCGGATTTCGAAAAACTAGGGGTTTTTTTAAGGGAAGGTGAAAGTGGAAAAACTTCTCACAACACTGCTACCGACGCAAATCCGTCTCCGTTTGTCAACTACCTCCTGAACGGGCAACTCACGTAGCTAGAGAGCTTTGCGTCCAGCAGATGACTGTTGGGGGGCTGATATTGGGTACTTGACTGGGTAGCTTAAAAAATTCAAAACGTTTATACTTAAAACTAATGGCTAAAAATATTGTGGATTTCATTCATCATAAAAAAAAATGCACATTTAGATTTTAATAATCGAATTAAAAGTATATAAGTTATTGATTTGATTAGTCAATATTTAATTTACTAAAATGTGACGTCATAATTTACTATTTTCATACAAAAAAGCGTTTTTGACATTTCATAAAAAGTTGCTGATTTGACTAGTTGGAAAGTAGCCATCCATTATCATCATCACACCTCATAATACGCGCCCACCGCGAATCAATAACAAATTTTCAATCAAATATCTTACCGAGCAAGTCGCGAGTCAAGGTTTCAATTAATACCTTTCTACTGATTCCTTTGGTTTTTAAATGCAGTTCGTTTTATGGCATTGCTATAAAGGATTTTACTAGTCTTGAATACTCGTAAGAATACACATGTATAATGCATGCTTTGCTTCTTGCATGGTCTATTATTTTACCGTGGCAATAATATTTTTAGTGCAAGAAATAAAAAAATATAACACGCGTCTGACGTCACACCACGTGTTTGATGGTATTGACCCTAACAGTATTGATATTTTAATAGTACTATTATATATTTTAATGACTTTATTATCTTTACTACCTCCCGTCGCAATGAACTACATTGCTGCTGATGCAGCCGGTTTTTTTGAACAAAATCAACTTTTTTAAAGAGTTGTTACCCGGTGAATTATTTTACCTTACGAGTCCGTCGAATACTACAATTTCTTAGAAAGAAGGAAGATTGCATTGTATGCTACATTTCTAATCTGCCTAGACTTCGCCTAAACATTTAATGTTTTTCAAAATAAACTTTCTAATATATCGATATCCATATTCTAGGCTCGACACGTCGAGAACGGCGACGGCGACCGGCGGGGGAGCGACTCCAGCTCTTTAGCCGCTCGGAAGTCCCAGTGGAAGAGGATCATGCTTCTGGTGGTAGCCATCACAGTGCATAACATCCCCGAGGGTTTAGCAGTCGGAGTCTCCTTTGGGGCTGCTGCTGCTGACCCACAGAACTTCCAGAAGGCCAGGTCAGTGATTAATAAGATGTCTATGCTGTACACTGGTTTGATGATATGTGGATTGTAGAGAGAGGTTTTAGAAAAATTGGGTATTTTCTGTATTCGTTGGATTGTTATTCTAATCAGTGGGTATTTATACCAATCTTCTTCTTTTCGCGTCATTGGGAAAACGCAAATGGTCGACCTCCAACAGTTGGCGTCGCTACCTGCCCGTGGGTTAGCCTCGGTAGATCTTCTGAGGTGCAGGAAAATAAAATAAAATCGAACAAGTTAGTACGATCTTGTTACAGGCTAACTAAACCTTTTTAACAGACATATCATTCTCGATTTATATCTAAAGTAAGAATTTTTTTATTCCATCATTTATCAGCAAGAACCTTGAAGGTGAAACTTGAAGATACGGTCATTGCGCTGAGCGACATGCAGTAAAATATTATTAATTTATGTAGGTACCAAAAATATGTATTGCCATCTGACATGTAGACTTTGAACTACTTGTAGTAAATCAGTCATAGATTACTAGATTCTACTAATGCGGTTGCATTTCTGCCTTACAGCGCCATCTGAACGCTTTGGTTAAAACTACTAACCTTTTCAAGTGGCAAGCAGCTTTAGCAGTTTGGTTCAGTTTCACTGCCATCTGTGGAAAAAACTAAGTATTTACATGGAATGTGATACGTAACTCAGCGCTTGCGCAACTTGAACCATTCAATAATACACAGATGGTGCCACTGGTAACATTTTTGAAAATTGTAATCTCCGACTTTTTCATAATTTACTGCTTTAACGATCGCTAAAGTACAAAATTACTTAACCTCCTGTCTGGGAATTTCATAAAAGTATGTTGTCAATTTTATTTTTTGCGCGAATCTTAATAGTAGCAACTTTGTTGTCCATTTTCACATAAATTCAACGGCTGCTTTTGCGATCGTTTCACTTTCTTTTTATTTGCGAAGATTGTTCCGAAAAATAATGTACAAATTGGGAAACTCGTCGCATAAGGAAATTGTTTGGAATATGTGTGTTTTCGGTATGTGTGTCGTGCGGCGGTCGGGCTGTCGGCGGCCATTTTGTTACGTCAACAAGGAACGCGAAGCACCGTTGGAGCGGCGGTGCTGCAGGAATTTCATTGATAAGTCGCAGGCGCGAGCGGGATGCAGCTAGGCGGCTTGCGGCTTGCACTACGCGCCCGCACCCATCCGCGCCACGGGGCCCGCTACCGCTCTACATACCGCTATTAATTGCAGTCTCACTGTAAAACAAATATTCCAACTATTCTGTGTCTTATACACTTACATGACTGGTCAATTCACAGAAATCCAATCATTATTTCTTAACTTTCGATTTATTTATTTAGTTCTACAGAACGCTATTATTAGGTGCGTTACTCATCATTTCCCTGTCTCGGCATGACTTTTCGGTTTTCACGTTTTATAAATATAATTTTTTTATGAGAGATAAAAGCCGTAGAAAATTGTCAAGTCTCGGCTCATCGAATGTTTGGCATGAGGCATCACACGCCTACTTACCCTGTTGGCATACTCTCGATTCTGGCTACAAACGATTTTCATTATAAGATAATACATTTTACTTTTCATTCCTTATCTCTAAAATTCTACATACTTATCATTGTTTGTTCATGTGTTAACCCTGAAAGATTTCTATAAGTAACTTTCATTATTAACTTGAGTTTATATAAGAAATAAGTGAGAATAATCAAAGCATTTAAATATGGTGGAATCATCGCTTATATTCAGTTTTGTTTGACCATCTATGTTTGAGCTATTATGACCTTACATAGCTCTATAAGTAGGTGTCGAAACGGAAGTGCGGTTTGTGCGCGAAGCACGACTTCAGCGAGCGGAGTCGAGTCGCGAAACGAGTATATTGGCGAGGACGGTTCATTTGTAGTTGCGCCGAGTGGAGCCAAATCGCGTGGCAGGCCTCGGGCCGTTGACCCGCCGAGACGCTGCCGTCACCGCCGCCGGTGAAACTATTTCACTGAAAAATCCGGCGCGCCGTATCATTGAAGGCAACCTTGGCGATTTGTCGCGTCGTCTGTACGCGTGGGTGCCTCCCAACATATTCATAACCGTTAAATATTGGCACCTCTCGCCGATGTCCGATGTACACACCAGTCGCCGCCGCAACGCATTTACATTACGAGACTCCAATCTGTTAATCGTCGGATGGGACACGCGGCTACGAATCTATCAATTGACTCCTTAGTAATTTTCGCAATTATAATAAAAAACTATGATTTTGCAAAACGTTTTAGAAGGGGTGGGAAAATGTTTTTATTTAATGCGAATTTGATTACCTAATGGTGAATTCAATAAATCAATAATCGAATTAACCCTGGCAGATAGACTTGAAACTATCTAAATATCTGATTATAAAAATTAAACACAATTAGTTTTTGGCAACTGTACTACCCAGACTCGTTTGGCGATCACAAATTACACTTTTCCTGTTGCTTCTTTGGTAAAGCAATTTGTTATACTTTCCTTGCGTAGCTCTGAAGATAACGTTTGTTTCAGCAATTTCATAGTTCATTACATTTACATTTCGATGTAAAACGGTTGGCCCGCCTTTGTATGCAAAGTTAAGCTCTTTTGTAATCTCTTTTTTATGCAATGAGTTACAAACTCCACAAATTGCTAAATTGATTGAAGTCTTGCAAAATCGTCAAACGTTTTAATGTTTTTTGTTATGATATAGTCAAGAGCAGCTGTTTAAAATTACATAATAACAATAGCAACGATTATGCACTAGGGAAAATGCATCCTGATAAATTGTAGCTTCTAAAACCTCCTTTAGAATTGTATTATACTTCAATAAAAGATGGGAACTAGTTAATAACAATAATGTGGAAAACTATAAGAAAGCTTTGTTTCTAATGACATGCTACCAGAGTTTTAAAAACTGTGCGTGTTCTCTAATTTCATGTAGAGACTCATTAAACACAAAGCCGCAAATTTACGATTGTAAATAATACATAGCAATCTTAGCACATTTGACTCCATTATCATCTTCATTACAGCCGCTAAAAGAGAAAAGCTAGAAAAGTGCTTTCCTGAATTGGTTGTGTTTACCATTCTTACCACGCTTCCTAGCTGGATTTACCGCGAAAGAGAATTATTCTCCAGAAGAGAGAGAATTATGCTTATGACTCCAGAGATTCTGAACAAGAGCCAGCTGAAGCTCAAGGAACGGATTTCGTATATTTTGTAACTCCGAATGCCACATATTATTTAGAAACGAGCAATCGATAGAAAGACGGTCATGCAGGGCCACGTTGATGGCAAAAGATTCAGAGATCGATACGATCATCTACCCGATAGATCAGCTACACAGACTTCCATCTTTGTAAGGTCTCGAAAAGCAGCGAACCTGCGGTAATGGAGTGACGTTGTCAAGGGAAGGAGTTCAAACCAGGAAGATCGACAAAGAAAGACTAGCTAAGTTCGATTACCCTTCACTTAGTCCTCGGAGCATCTCCGCTGTCTCAAGAGTGGACGATAGAGAAAATGTGGAAGACGTCCTTTACATCTGTTCTCTCCACTAGGATAGAGGACAAATATTTTCTTACGGTTTTTAAAAATAACACTTGATCTCTTTTGATTGTGCAGATCTGAAGCATTGTGTCGGTTTGGCACGCGGGCGGCGGGCGGCGTGTAGTGGCCGGTATCCGACGCCGCTCCAGGTAATGGCGGCTAACGAGATAGCGGCCAACAATCCCTTTGTTCCCGCTTGTTATGCAGATCGCGCCCGCTTATTATACAACTAATTGCACCGCGCCTTCCCGCAACGAGCCAAGAGCTTAATTACTCCACACCTTTATCAAGATAACGCTGATTCGCGTATTTATCTTGTTGTAATCCCCAGATTCCTTGTCTTTCCGAGAAAGCGAGATGAAGTTGTCTCGATCTCGCGATTAATGCCATTAGATTTCCCATAACATGCTGCTTGTTGAGGTAATGGTACGAAGCTGTTTAAAGACCAGTTCGGACTCGGAGCTTTGATTACAGTTCAGAGCTACTTAGCTTCGCGAAATTGGGCACGGAGAGCATTTATGCATTTATCAGAAGTTCTCCCGCCGCACTGCGTGGGTTCCTCCGAAATGATCAATAATAACAGAAAGTTTTCGCCAGCGCTCCTAATTACTGGTTATCCGTCTCGATGTTTTTCATAAACGAAAGAATCTTGCAGCGGGCGTTCATTTCGATGGGGGCGATAAGACAGTCGATTTAACGTCGTAGTTAGTCGGTGTGAGGCTTGTAACTACGGTGGTGGTGCCTGCGGGAGTAGCGGGGCTGGCTGGCGGGTCGGGAGGGACGCGCGGGCGGGGGCCGGGGGGGAGGCAGCGGGCGCGGGTGCGGGTGGCGCCCGCGCATAATGGGAGTCGGCAACCGCTTTGTGCCCGCCGCTGTTATTATGCAGATTAACACCGCCGGGAATTTGTTCAAATATCGTAACAAGCGCTCCTCCCGGCGCCGGCGCCGCTCGCGCTGCTGTAATTTACGATTCAAGCCTCGGGAATGTGTCGGCGTTTGCTCCTTCCACGGATTTTGAAGCTGTTTTGTCGAGTTTTAAATTACGCCCTGCCAGAAATTTACACCACGCCTTAGATGAAATCAAGATTTAAGTTGTTATTCTCCTTTTTGTATGTTTCGGCGATTAACTTTCTGATTAGGATGCAAGTTGCTGTAACAAACACGAAAGATCTCACTTAATATTTGCGAAATACTTATGCTTTGATAATTTTTATCCGCTGTATTATTCATTACTGAATTTTGATCCGAACAATTTGCTCTCCAATAAACGTTATATGGTCCACATCTGATTGAGTTTTCCAACGGGAAATTATGTATTTACCCTCGGTAAAAAGTTACCGAAGTGTTATTCCAGGTAGTTGTCAATATTACCGATAATTTATCCAAATTCGTCTAGACGCTAGCCGTTTTTTAAGTATTTTAGCACATTAGATTAGTGGAATTTACAAGAAATAATTACATTTATTAATAAGAAAAAAAATACTATACATATCTACCCGCGCCTGAAGAAGTCAGGAGTAGTCACTATAATTCTTTCAATTCTCACCAATTTCCAATAAGAATTTGGATACAAAGATGACCCATTCGGAAAAGTTTCGCTAACCATGAAAAGTTGTACAAATATGCGGCGGGAGTAGCGGGTGCGCGGGCGCGGGCGGTGCGGGGTGGTGAGGGACGGAGGAGGGGGCGTCCGGGGTCCGGCCGCATTCCTGCGGAGCCTCCGACCTCCCTGTGCCCGCCCGCCATCGCTTCTGCCGCGAGCGCACGCGACGCGAACGCAAACTCCAGGAAAATATCTGGATGTCACATTCACACACCAGATATTTAGGCTGTACACTTAAATAGAGATTTGCGTCTGTTTGCATTTGTTTCTTTAAAACGCTTCTTGGGTCCAGTTCTTTAACCTAGACACCATCAGGTTTCTTTCAAGAAAGCAGGAAAATTGCCACAAACCACGCTTTGCAGCTTTTCATAAAAGTTCTGCATGTTTCTTACTTCCTTCTATGCAGGGCATAAGCAACAAATATCTGATATTCTTTTGAAAGTTTTGTTGGGAAAATTCCAGTGTCTCAGTAAAAACTCGAGCAGGTACTCTTGTTTAGTAGCTCTCATCAGAAGAAAATCAGTCAGGTCGATAGATAGAGCCTTAACGGAAAACGCTAGATTTATGTCTTCGTCATCATATTAGGTCTTTTTATTATCGTCCAAGTCGCAAGATGTACGCATGTGCGAAAGCTTCACGGCTTCTTTATCAGCTGAACATCTTCATTTATCGCAGCGTAGGTATTTGTCGGGTTATTTGTTGTTATCTCGACGACATACTGTCAACGCGTCTGTAAAATCAGTGAACCCAATCCGTGTTTCGTCTGGAGTTTGTTGTTGAACACCGTGCCCGAGCGCCATGTGGCCAGAATGCGCAAAGCCCCCTGAGTTGCCAGATCTGACAAGGAAATTACCAAGTGGCCTGAATTAATAGCTCTTAGCTTGAAATATCCCTGCCCAAGTTGACCATGAATGTTCATAAAGTTGATACACGCTGTAGATTAAGGGATCGGAGGGTTTCGGCGTACTGTAATTATCCAATTAGGGGACACATTTCTTCCTGAAAAACGTCAACCGGGGTGAAAATGCTTTATGTCTACCCAATTGAACGAACATGCGAAACATTTAGTGGGTTTTATCAATTTGTTACAATAGTTTACGCAGTGTCGCCAATCGCTGTTTTTCGTAATCTCATGAGCACTCCTGTTGCCTGAGTGTCTCGAAATGTCTGGCAACACTGCAAGGCACCGGCCGCCGTACGTTGCACTTGTTTTTACGCACGCGCCCGGCTGGTGCATGACCCCATTGGAATGCACCACGTGCACTGCGCTAGCCTATGGAATGCGCAACTGTTTGCTTTTTCATTTTTCCCTACGCGCCACCACAAACAATACCTTTTCATACTATTTCATAACGAATTCTTTAACGCGATACTTTCTAAAACGGTCACTCGGTATTGACATTTTTGCCTCGTAACCAAGAATGCGGCTTTACATTTTATTATTGCTATTAACACTGTATTGATTGCTCCATTATAAAAATGCTTTTTTTAAAGTTATATAAATTTATTTTACTGCTATTACAAGATACTGAATGTGCCTCATAAAAGTTGCTCTGCATTCCTGAGATAAGGCAACTTATATCTTTATAAGAGGCAATCGCAACGAGCATATGGATCTATGGATTCAAGTAGCAGATCCGGCAGATCCTTTGAGTGAGATTCGTCGCCCGAAATAGAGGAGTTCAGTAAACGCTAGCCGGTGCTCGTAAAACGAAGAACATTAGGCGGAAGCAAGCGACGCGACGCCGGAAAGCGCGTTTCCGGAAGATGCGCCCGCGCAATGGCGCTCTAGATGCGCTTTTACGATTTCCTGTCCGCCGCAACCACCGCCTGTCCGGTCTAAAACTGGGCTCCTTCACTCGTGCCTTTCCCGCTGTTTTACGACCGCTGATTGTCTTAATCAACTAATGCTAAACAACATAAACATCTAATGGTTTCGCACATTCCTGACATTCTTATGGCTGGATTAATTAACATTGAATTGCACATGGCGCTGCCATTTAACCGGGCAGGTTGTTTACGATCTAATAAACGCTGCAGTATGCGAAGGGCCCTGGGTATTGGCTAAGCGGGACCACCTACGTCAATTCGCCCTTAGAAAGTAAATTAAGTTGTCATTTGGACAGACAGAGCGGACTCGCGGCCGGTGGTCGCGTCGAGCCGCGAGCTGCGAGCGGGAACAAAGCCCGATAGCACGCCTTACATAATTAATTATTGCAGTTCTAAGCGATTCTTTTATAATATCAATTATTTGCTCGTTGCGTCAGTCACGCATCTGCGTCATGGTAGCCGCGCCTGCGTCACACGACCTAATTGCCTGTTATACACGCATGTAACAGTTCTCATTACCCAAACGAACAGCAATAGTGTCAGCAACGTGCCCGACATTTGGAGCAAGTGCAAAAATATGGGCTCTATATTTCTTTCTTCTTTCTAGTAGTTTAGGAATAATCCAGTTGTAACAAGGTTGAATAACGGGAATCAGTAAATTCTTATAAAATATTTATTGTTTTGATTTTCGTTTGTGCTGTAGGAAAATCCGTTGCTAATTTTGTTTAATGAATAAGCAATATTATTTATTATATTGCCTGAGTCATGTTTGCGCTAACCGGTTCGCGGTATATGCAGAATTTTTCCTAGTAGTGCATGAGTAAGGTGCGTGAATATTGAGCGTTATGAGTAAATCTACGGCCGCAGTGGCCGCCCTTGGCACGTTTGGTAATATGAATGGATGAGTAATGGCTTGAACACGAGCGATTGTACCGACTGCATACCTGCAGGAAGCCTGCGCACTCGCTTCAGGCGTTTTATTAACTTGTCATTTGTATTCAAGTGCAACTACATTCTAGGTCGCATTTTTTCAACGGTCGCATTCTAATAAGAGCTTTCGATGCTGTTAAGCCGGAATATAGACAACGAAATGAGATTTCTTATTATTATAATTTTTATGGCGCTTTGTCTAGTGATAAGAACAAATTGCGAATATCATGAGATTTAGATGAACAAGAAATAGGCAATTATCGGAATTGATGGCGGCGCCTGTCACAGGCTGAGCCGGCGGGCGACCAGCAACCGGCGAACGGCGCGCCGCCGCGTGGGCGGAATGACGTGTTCCATTCATAATTCACCTGCTCAACATGCCGCGGCATACTTTCGCAACATTATCGGTAAAGGACTGCTCGTAAACCATCGTCACCATTAAGCTTCTACGCTCGACGCTCCCGTTCATACAAAATCAGCTTCAATACGATTCCGTCCTCGTCCGCATAACTTTAAAGTCAGGGCAACGAAGCCAACAGATTCCAAAGACACGCGATCTAAGTGGGACGACTTTGATATAAAGAATTTGCCTTGAGAACCTATCATGACTAACGGCGAAGGCTCGCTTGGAATGCATGGAGCCGGAGGATATCCGCGAGGCGGCGCCTCTGCACGTACTTTGGTACTTGGTTTAGTACTTGCCTAGCCGCGTTTGTCAGAAACGGTAATGTCGCGATTGCTCAGCCATGATATCACGCTCATTTGCATCGGTGATGTGATCGCAAAGGGCAGCTTTATACGCTCTGCCTTATAAGGACAGATACTAGACTCGGTTAATGACATCGGAATTCTTCTACGATGACAGATACTGAAGCTTATGATAATCGCTGAGCTTATTGCTGTGCTGATCAGCTACTTTACAAGACTCTAAGACGGTCTTACTTCGGTCTTGTTTTAGCTGTAACGCCTCTTCTTGCTGGGCTGCAATAACGTCGTGGAATTCTCGTGCATGTTCACTGTTTTATCTTAGTGCACAGTAAATATAAATTGCCGCCGTTTTTATAGCGTCTGGATCTTTTCTGTCTTTTGATATAATCACAGACATAAATTCGAGAAAAAACTGTACGTAATGTCTGACTGCTTCCACAAAAATAAAGCAACGTGAGTCATGTTTTGGCGAGACATCTCATCCCAACGCGGGAGACGAGACGACCTCACAATCCGACCTTATTTTCGAATTAGAATGCGGCTGTGTTTACATTTTTCTCATTATTGTGACATTTTTGGCGCGAATCCAGATTGTGACATTAAACACAAAATGTTGACCACATACTTTTTGTCTTGCAGTCTGGTATCACTAAGCAGAAATCTGCTTGCTTTGCATGGTCTCGGGTGAATGCTGCTGTACCCAGAAATCATTTGCATGTTTATTAAAATTGCATAGAAAAATATTGCATGCCACTTCGCCAATGTATATTTTCACACACAATGGTTTTCTGTTATCAATTTATGTTTTTTCTCTAGATTTCTTACTAATGTTATACTAGTCGCAGTTTACTTTACTCTTATTGTTCTAATTTTATGTTTGTTTTGCTTAGGGTTTTTAACATTTTCAGTTGTACCTATCAGTTTCTCCATGCTCTGAAGATAGAGTCGGAAGAGCAATAACCCGTATTTTTGTCGTGTCGCGAACCCCAGGCTCACACCTTCGAAATAGCTACTTCGAAGAAAGTCTCATTATTCACTTTGCTCTATATTTAGATTTGTCGCTATTGTACTGTATGTTTATAGGCGGATGTGACTAAGCGTAACTGTATCGGGCGACAATGCCCTATTCTTGTAATGTTCAAGAGTTGTTTCGTGTCCATAGATGGGAAGGTGCAGTAATATCGAATCGTAATTGGTCGATGGGTCCAGTGGTGTACTTTTTCCGATGAAGTATTTTTTACCACTTCTAGGTGCTAATTAGCTAACTACTACGCATTCAGTGATACACTTTTTGGGCGAAGAGACTTTGATTGCCATTGACTCAACAAGAAGAAGAAGTGATACAAGTCAACAAAGAGAAAACATTTGTATCTTTGTTTGTAATGAAAATCCTCATAGGGTCTCCAATAGAGACTGATTGCGGAAATCCTTTCACGATTAGAAAGCTGTAGAAAAAACATACGAAGCCAAGGTCCGCGACACTTTTCATAGACATTGCAGTATTTCCAGTAGTTTTGCAAAGTCAGTCAGCATTAGGGATTTGAATTTGAAAGCTTTAAACATAAAGTTGGATGGATTATTTTTGGACAAACACAATTAGTTATTCCCAAACATATTTTGAGTCTTGGAGGTTTTGAACCACTCTGATGTAATCCATTAGTTAGGTAGTACATAAGCAGGAGGTTGAATGATGTTAACCTGTTTTAAGGTAGCCACGGGCCGCGCGTCGTGCCTAACCACATTCCACACAGTTCACAATAAGAACTTCGTACTTGAATATCTACGGTTAGAGAGGTGGCCTCTTTGTATAATAATTTAGTTGGATGCTACTTAAAATAATGTTTAATATTAATAGGTGGACCTTAAAATTCATCAAAGGTTACTACGCCGTCGTCGTTTAGCCAGTTTTGGAAATTCAACCTTTTACCAACTATTCTTCCTGATTTTAAAGGGACCTTATTAAGGAAATTCGACAAGGTGTTACTGAGTGTTCAATGGAAGAGTCCTTTGAAGACAAGAGCAGTGCGTGCGGTCCGGAGGCACAAAGAGTTAACGGTAACGACTAACGCACCGCGCCACCTGACTCGACAAACAACCTGTGTTTCTCACAGGAAACCGGCGATCGATCAAATCACACCGCCAGTGTGCAAACAGACGCATCAGTAGATATGCTGCGCCGAAACCAACAGCACGGTGCAAGGGAGATGCAACTATGCAGATCATGCAGCACGAAAAAGGACGCAGCTAAAGAACTCTGCGCGAGATGGAACGCAGCAAGTCCGGCATCAAATCCGTGCGCGTGCGCTTACGAATTGCATTCCCATAGAGGGTAACGGCGCTGGTTCGCCTTTCTCGTTCCTACCAAAGGTCTTGTAGCGGCCTCTCGTTCATGCAACATGAATGGAGGCGCCATGGAATGCGGTCGCGTGACGTGTGCGGCGCCGGCTCCGATCTCGATGCACTTCACCATAGGACTAGTTCGACCGATATGTACCTCTGCATTTGCTCCTGAAACTTATTTTTTTTAGTATTCTTTTTGTTAGCTGCTGTGGCGTATTAAATTTTGCCTGGGCAGCAAATACTAAACTGAAATGGTCGAAACGTTTTCGTTTGAGGAAAATTTTACAGATTTTGAAGAATTTTTTTGTGAACGTATATATTGTAGAGTCCTGACTCTAGTCCAGGGCAAGAAGCAAGGAGAGAGGGCGCGAGGTTTGTAACGATACGCCTTCATGTTTAAGCGCATCGTCACTCCACAAATATAATATTTCTTATAAATAACTTGATTTGATAAAAAATATCTATTCGTAAAATTATAATTCATCAAAATCGATTTAAGACATTTTGAATTTCGCGCCATTTCAGACGATATTGCATCTGAGCTCTTATTGGTCAGATAGTTGTATGACCGCCGCGAGAAGAGAATCTGCAAGTAAACAAAAGTTTACATACTTTCAGATTAATAATTAGTTGAATATTGTTCGAAAAATAACGATCATGTTCATAAATTAAAAACTTGAATATAGCATTTTGATTATTCAAATATGAACCAATAGCATTCAAAAATAAACTTGCTATTTTGTTAACAATATTGCTTGTTAATCCATTTAATTCAAATATTGACCATTATAAAATACGGTATAAATATTTGTCAAATTATAATAAACATCAAATACCAATAATATTAACATGAAACAAAAATAGTGTAAATCAAATGACTGACAAGTTCATTCATCAATGTCTGAAAGAATTACAGTACCTCTCCGTGTTTATGGTGTATTGAGTGTGGCGAAAAAAGGAACTAACTAGACCGTCAAGATCATACAATAGAAAACTTCTTGTTCCATGTACATACATAGAATCGCAATACAAAATGACCCTAAGATAAAACCTCATTGTATTACGTGGAAGGTCTTGGTTGTTCATATCATATATTTGATATTTTCTCCGACATGCAGCGCCACACTAAAATTCATGGGATGGAGCTGGCACATTCTATACGGAATTGTTGCGAAATTTGATCAAACTTCTGATTAAATAAATGGTGGGAATTGATTAAAAAGTACGATTGTAAAAATTTAATAATTTTCGACTTAATATCTCATGTAATTTACGTAAAATCCTTAATTTTGTAATAAATGGGAAAAGCGCCATCTGTTCTCAAATTAGAATACTTTTAGGGCTAGCCTCCTAGGCTGTCTTCAGGTTCGAATCCGGGAGCCAATGCTATTGATTCGTGGAGGGTAGTGTTGGAAAAATCTTGGCTGAGATTGTTGCCGTCCCTTTTGTTCTCTTATGTGCGACAGTGACAGGTGTGAAATTTTATTGGTTAAGTCATCATTTTGGTTACTACGAATTGCTACCATTGGTTATTACTCGACGAATTATAAAAGTTTTGATTCATTAGCGATTTTCAAGTATTCCGTGGTAATCGTAATTTTGTCGTTTTACACAGACGCTTCCTTGGAAAAACATGTGGTTGTTTCACTTTTGGAAAGGCGCCGGGAGCGACGGTCGCAACTTTGAAGAGGTTCTTGGTTCCAGGGAAGGCGACGGATGCCAGCCATCGTGTCTGCAGCTATTTATCTGGTCAGATCTTTCCTTATATTTCGTAGATACAGAATATAACAGTGCAATATAAAGTTTTGTAATCGCGTAACGTAAGAAAAAGCGTATGAGTATGAGTGTCGGTACTAAGCCGTGTCTGCCATATTGTTTCCTAGTCATTGTAACTACGTAAATGAAATTCACATTTTTCATAAGTTAGATTCTTGTAGTATGCTGGATAAAATCTGTGATATTCTGGTTCTACATCATTGTCATGTGTTTTAGCTTTCTCCGAGTATATTTCTACATTCTACATTTTTACTTCGGATTGTGAGTTCTACCTACGATAATTTTATGTGTACATTTTCAGGAATTTTCCATACGTTTTATTATATTGTATCTGTGTGAAGCTGTGATTTAAGTGTACCTATTTTTAAGAAATTATATTTTGTTTGAGCGAAAATATAAGTACGGAACGGTAGGTAGTTATAGCCACGACGTGCGGGTACGGAACGGTAGGTAGTACGTTGTGCGCTCTGCTTCGTAGGTGCATTTGGTTAGAGCCTTCGGTACTCATAGTGCGTGAGCTAGGTCGTAGGTTCGATTTCGTTTAAACTATTTACACTTTCTTCTACGGGATAGTTTCTCGTTAGGTCACGGGACTGCGATATAGTTGTTGGTTATTTTGCAAAGTAAGATTGTTTCAGGATTTTGTGCGTCGGAGGGTACGTTTTGGTATGACGTTATTTCAATAGGTTAGTGTAAATTTGTGTGTCTACCTAGTAGGAAAGTACCTACGCATTAATATTTCACAGGCGTGCCACGTCATGGGAGCGAAAAGTTAACCTACTTTCAATCTGGTATGTAAAATATAAGATCGTAAATTTGTAAAAAAATGTAGACGCACTTATTCCTCCATAGCAAATTCGGTGGTGTAGTAGCACGGCATGTCGATATCCAGAAATTATTAATCTTGTTGCGGAACTTTTGTACTACCTTTAAGCTAGTTCGAGTCAGACGTGAGAAGCGGTCACCCATCCATCAGCGGTCACCCATCCATTTTAAATCGTACAATTTTTATTAGTAAGAAATAGTTTCAAAAATAGTTCGAATTTGTTGATACATTGTTCTTAGATTTACCCTGCAGATATTTGAGGCGTGGTTTTAGATTATTGTTAATTTGTTAGTAGTATAGCCAGATTGTTTAGGGTATTGATATCAGAATTAGGTGTACCTATCGGGAATTCGACGGATCTTCAATATAGGTGGACATTCCGGGCATGCGATGGATCTTCAAGAATATTAGGTGTACCTATCGGGAATTTGAAGCTTCAATAATATTAGGTGGACATTCCGGGAATTTGGCGGACCTTCGAGAATCTTGAAAGGATACTACTACTGATAGGAACGGATATTATTATTTTAGATTATTTAGGTAGGTACCTACTGCAGTTCCGGTTTGATTCAGAGACGTCGATGTTCCAACCAGAAGGGTGACATTTACAGTTTTGAAAAGGTAATATCTACTTTTATTCAGTAATTTATGTTCATCTACATATTTTGACTACAATTAAATATTATTCAAAATTCAGAAATGCAAAGTTTAATAATCTTTTGATACATCTTTTTATACCTAATTCAGGAAACTTTTAATTCCATTTTTTGAATATTTTCTCATCACCAATTTTACTAATGACGTTTTAGTAACAGTTATCTAAATAACATTTTTAACGGATTTAGAATGAATGTCATATTTAGATTCAAGGCCATACTCAAATGCCAAGCAGTGGAAATTTTGAGCATTTAGAGAGTTACATTTCCGTAACTTTTATTCGTATAAAGTTTCTTATTGTTTTGATATTATTTAACCAAATGTTTATTACCAGCCTTTTACATTTTATACGGAGTTGCATAGAAAGTTTGCAATGTCAAAAGTAATAAATAAAGAAGTTACTTTTATGAAAGTGATGTTGGATTTGAGCTTACTAGGCCAAGCTAAGACAAAGCCTTAATAGTTTTCTCTAAATAAAGAATGAGAAACTATATAAGTACAGTTCGATTCACCATTTCTTATTACTTAGTTCAAGGAAACTAGGTTTGACAATTTTAAAATACAAAATTGATGTTACTTTTTAGTAGAAGGTTGAAAATAAATAATTACCTTTAACTTAAAGTAAATTCTGCAAAAGTATCAATATGTTTTGCTTGCAGTAAATTCTCTTCATATTTTCATTTTCTTTTATTTTGAAATAGATTCTTTCTGACTTTGTAATGGAAGATTAATGTTTTTTGTTTTCAAATATATATTTTCATAGATTCACAATTCTAGTAAACAAGTAAATCTAGATGTCGTGAATTCATTTGTTCCATTAAACTCAGTAAATGTAAATTCAAAAGAAATCCTGATATTAAAATCACAGTAAAACTAAAGTTACCACATCATTAAAAACAAAAATGAAATACATTATACTCAAATTAAATTATGAATTAATGTGAAAGGTTTTCATTTGGAATGCCTACCCATACACTAGGTTCAGGAACAAACCTAGATTTGATGGATATACCCTCTTGTCCTTTTGTATACTTAGTAAAGTATGACTAGACTGACTGACAAAAATATTGCATTTTGACTTGAATTAAAGATACTTCCCCTCATATCAGGATTAAATATATTGGAGGAGCTCTGTCCAGAGTCTGGCTGACGAGGAGCACTGCACGGTGGCGGGAAAGGGCGGTGCCCCGGCTTTACCAAAAACACAAAAATGCTGTTATAGTTTTATCTTGTTTGTTTGAAACAGCAAATTTCTCACAATGTATTTGAATGCTAAGATTATTAGTCTTCCTCACCCTCTAAAATCTTTATTGTTGAACATTTGCTAAGTATTACGATTATTTTTATTCTATTCATCTTTATCATCACTTTCGTAAGTTTAGTATTTTCTATTCTAATTAACTATCATTAGGCAAAGTAGGTTATACCATTCGAGTCATTAAAGTTCAGGGGTTACAACAGCGGTTCGCAACTTTAGGTCCTATTATACCACTAGACGTACATTTGGCCAAATACTAATCTCATTAAATTGAAACCAATTCTGTTACTTTAAGTTCTTTCTTTTCCTCTATTTACAGTGTCTTCAGCCTTGTCCATGTCCAGCCTTCTGGGAATCGTGTCTGATGGATCCGTGCTCTATCTACGATTAGTGTCGCGTTTTAGTGTAGTTAATAATTATTTCCTTGAAGTGATTTACTTGCAACTGAAGAATTTTAATTAAAGTTTTCGTATCTTATTTGCATCTTTACATTTACAAAAATCGTCCTTTAAATTCTCAACATTTAGCTTTTCTCAATCTTCCTTAATTTCTTTTACTTCTCTTTTCTTATTTAGGGTTAAAAAAAAAATAGGGCTAGGTTAGGGTAGGTATATGTTACAGGTTGATGGTCCACTTTATGAACCGGTCCGTGGGAGCCTTCTACTTCTACAAGCAACTACACTTCTCTAGAATATATCACAACAAGAATTAATTTTATTTCGAATAATTTCAATAAATTCCAACATATAATTAACATTTACTGGATTCTTGAATGTTGATCGTTTGATTAGTCATTTTAATGATGCCTTTTTACAGTTAGTGATCTGAATGCGGTGTAAATTTTGTTTGGCAATCGGGCAGTTTGTCGTTATTGATGCCTCTCATCTGTCCCGCGGTGAGCTGTTATGTCCTGCTATCTTGAGGCCGCTGGCCGCTGCCCGCTGCCCGTTGGTCGCAGCCGCCTCAGCCGCCGCCGCTACCCGCAGGCCGCTGCGCTCCGCTCAGGAATTTGTCGGCTCTCGTGTAATCTTTTACGCTTTCGAATGTTGATTATTAATTGCTCTCCCATTCAATAGATATTGCATTCCGATCATTCATCTCAACTTTTTAAATATAAATAATTTATTCGACTATTATATCGTATTTTATGATCGTCTTTTAGGTATGCATATTTTTATGGCTGGTATTTCTTTGTGGGAATTTTTGGTAATTACTTCCTCTTAAATTCCTTTATTTTTTTGGAAATTAATTGTGTTATTAATTTAGTTTTGGCTCTCTTTGTTGTTATTCCGTAACAGACTTCTACGACATTTTTGATTAAAAGTTATTGTTGTCAAAGCAGCATTATATGTACTGTCTTCATATTTCCCAAAGCTCACTTCAGCCCACTTTCGCTCATAGTCTTACTTACTCTTCCCTTTGGCGGAGTGGTGGCTATGAGGATACTTTGTATCACAGCCCGGCTGCGTGCAATTTCGATGTAAAAAAAAAGATTTTGTTGTTAAGTCCCAGATCTAGCTTATCATCCCTAAGCTCTGAAAGATACTTTTGTTAGTAAGCTCACACACAACAGTAAATAAATAGTTTTAGGTACCTACTTTAGACCGCTGTTGAAAGTTTGCTCTACATTGTCGATTTTTCTATCTCTAGTAATGAATAACGTACCTATATAAAATTTAAATATGAACAATCATTTATCTAATAAATTCTATCGATTTGGTGTTTTGATTCTGAAACATTCTTTGCCAATAATTTCTGTTCAGTCAACTGTTATGAAAGCCTTTGTACTTACCTACTTAGTTAATTTGTAGCTTTGTCTACTTTGATTAGCAAATGAATTGTAAAATAACGGACCAAAACGATTCCGAATTGCAAAATGGCTACCCTCAGTTATCAAATGATGGAAATGTAAATACAGAACAGAAAGGCAAGAAATTTTCTTTTCTGCGATGTTGATGTGTTCGGTAAATCCAAGACCAATGATCCGCAAATCTCAAACGACCTTTTAAATGACGTAAACTGTTCAAAGCGACGCCGAATGAAGTCTTCCATTTGATCAAGTGAATAAACTGTATAAACACGTCGGTCGTAAACGTCATTTATATATGCAATTCGAGTCAAAGTGGAGCTGTTTTCGCGCGGAGGTGTCGCGGCTCGAGGCTCGACGACGTTGCAAGAGGCTGGCTGCTGTAGCCTCCCAGCGGAGCCCCGCTGTCTGGCAACCGTGCCCCCCTCCCCCCGCCTCCCCCTCGCGGACCAAGCCCCCCTCCCCCTGCCTGCGACTAGCACAACCACCTCGCATTGCCAGTTGCCACTTCATCTACCACCTCTACATCGCCTATTCACTCATGCAACTAACCCACTTCCAGCGCTGAAATCCGGCTCTGACGGTTCATGGCTCTTTCTTTCTAACTGGCTGACGAACGAAACTCGATCTATAAGAATATTTTCCTACAAGTTTCTTTGTCCACTACATATTTGTATGAGTGTTCTTTGTTGTAGCGTTGTAGCATATTGAATTTGACTTAAAAACTTACTTGCTCTACACATTTAGTGCTCATTATGCATGTTAATATCAAAATTGCATTCACTTTGGAACATTCACTTTAACCCTAGTTTGAATATACTCGCTAATCAAATCAAATTGACTATTACGTAATCTATGATATAATGACAATATGTTAATTTCGTTATAGTGGGCAACTATATGTATTAGATTAGATACGTACGTAATCGCGCAAAATGTTATGTTTGATACGTGTAACGGAACGTCGTAAATATGGCTGAACAAATTAAAACTTACCGTAGCAAAATTCACACAGGTACCTATTAATTTAAAATCTGGGAATACTATGATCAGATTGAATCATATTATTTGTCTATTCAGTATTCATGATCATGATACATGGTTGCTTAAATTACTACCATAAAATGTGTTTATTGTTTCTTTAAATTTTATGACTAGTGTAGTGTTGTGTGTTCATAAGTCTATCTGTATTATCGGTACCTACACAAATATGAGACATTATCCTGGGTTGAATGAATGAACATGTGCTGTTCACGTTTAATCTGCCAATGATCTCCGGACGTGTCTGTCCTCTGTGACTTTGTCTGTCGTCTACCCAAATGTTTCCATTCACGATTAGTTCTAGCAAAAAATCTTGAGAAATAATCTCAATTCAACGAGAAGCTGTACGTACAAACTAGATACTTGTTTCTTGATTGGAATGCAGATGAACGCTGAAGACACAACGATTACGGATAGAGATATTTATGTTGTAGTTGATTGCGCATATTACTAGAAGGCTTTAATTGAACAAGTGTAGTGATGGTAGCTGCGGCCTCGGCGCGGCGTAGGTCCGATTGCGACAACCGTTGCGGCGAGGTTGTGCAAGTCGCTGATGGAAATTCCGGTGTCGCAGTATCGGCTAGAGTCCTGCGCGCTCGCCGTCCGCCAGCGCGAGGCTGAGGCATGAATGAAGCCGCGGTATGTGGGTCACGGTGTCGTCAATGGGCCGTCGGCAGGGCCCCGCGCAGCCGCCTCTTGCCTTGCGCCCCCATCGTGCCGTGAAAGTTGCCTCTACTTTCGCGACTGTCGCATAAATGAACGCACCAATTTACACTCTAGCGCTCGAAAATTAAGTCACTTTTCGATCGCCGCTTTCGAACATTCACATCCGCTTGGACGTTTCGTGCGTGCCTCGGCGACTTTCTGCGCGCAGCGGCGGCGGCAGCACGAGCGCTCTATGGCGCGGGTGCATACGGTCGTGTTCCGCCCGCTGCGCTGAAAGAAAATTCGGCCGCGCCGTATGCTCGTGCTTAGGAATTCACTTCCGGGTAGGTCGGAAAGTGAAATGGACTCGTCTGTGATGTAATTGGAATTCGGATGTATCCGGAGTCAGCGTTACACCGTTCACTTATAAAATTTCTATAGGTATCGGTTGACATAATAGGTTGCTCGCCGCTGTCGTTTCCGTGACACAGTAAATAGTTAAAGCGATGGACCGTAAGATGAGTTTTTGCTACCACTTACTTACCTCTACATAAATCGTAGCTCTTATTTTGAGATGCCAGACGGAATGATTGCGGTACTTAACAGTAAATGTATTCATAGCCACTTGTCTACGTTGATTTAGTCGTGTTTGGGCAGTTTCCGCAGAGATTGTTTTCTTTGTTAAAAGATTGTCAATATTCTTTATATCAAGATTGCTAATAAAGTACAACTAACGCGTACCAAAGACGGATGTTTGAAGACAGGATGCACGCTAGATCCGTGTTATCTAAAGTTAGTAAAATACTTGACGGGTATTTTTTTTTCTGCCATATAATAAGATCCTGTCAGGATATACATAGAATGGTGGAATCTATGGGAATATCTTCCTCTACAATACAATACAAATATTATTTATTGCACAAGAAAACACATGCATGTAATCATGAAACATCTTCCTCTGAAACATGTCCTACAGTTAGTTTTCGTTCAATGGCCAAGTTTTATCAAACTTTCTTTATGTAACTACAAAAAGTAAACGATTTCATATTTCGTCGAATTGTAACTGCTCAGTGGTTTTTCCCAAAAGTGTGAATGTGCCGAATGGAAGCGCGGCGTTGTAGTTGCCTTAACTGATCAGCGCTCGCGCAGCTTTCACCGAGCTCAAAGGCTCCGCGCCGCCGCCGCCGCCGTGCATGTTTATTAAGTTAACAATTTTAACAGGAATACCTTCCGTTTACGTCGCCATTGGTACTCATATCTCTCCTTGGCAAAGTACTTGCACAAAAGAAGCCCATTTTCATGCAGTTTTTCAAGAAATTTGGTCTACCAGAGACGTCTTTCAAGAAATCGTTGAAGTGCCTTCAATCAGGTTAAAAGTCTGCAATGTGCAATGAGTGCGCATACCCACAAATTAACATTACGGCGTTCAAAAACGGCATTGAATCGCGAGCGCCAGATAGTTTAAACATCGTTGGAACGGAATTTTCTCAAGACGAGCGCTGAACCCAGTTAAATGAATGATAAGCGCAGGTGGTTTGACAAACTTAACGGGCCCTGTAAAGTGGAGCACATCTAAGCGCTGACCCTCAATATTATGCGGCGGGCAGTCGTTGTTATAGCTCGGAACTGTCCATTATGCAAAGAGCGTTATTACGCTATTACGTAATGTAACCTTTAGCGGGAACAGTTTAGTTTAACGGTGACGGAGGCTGTACAGTTAGCCACATTCCTAGCGCGGGCTGTGCGCGGGCGCCGACGGGGTGCCGCCGGCGAGGGATGCGCGGGGGAGGGGGGACGCACGGTCTGGAATGCGGCCGCATCCCCCCGCGCGCTTATCGCTTTCCTATGCAACAATGTTTGCTACAAGATTTTCCACTTTTAACAATGTTGATCTACACTTGAGACGACAGTTTATCTTGGCGACTTAGATTTCAGACACATACCTACCAATCGTCCTACACATCGGCTTAGTGCGAACTGAAATTGATGAGTTCATTGAAGGAATGTTGAAATTCTCACATGGAGTTTAGCTTTTTACTAACTTAACATTTATAATAATTCCACAGTTACTATAAACTCCATTTGTAAGTAGCAAAAAATAGCACTGTGTCCAACCCCAAAAGAATCCCAGTATCGCCTAGCCACGACAAATAGCAATAATTACTGATCAGTCACTAGTTTAAGCTGTCAATGCGCACTAGAGCTGGGCGTGGGCGGCGCCCGCCTTTGCGCCCGCGCACTTAACGCGTGCCGTATCCACCTGCGCGATTTTTGTAGAGACTGAGCAACCTGGAACAACCTCCGTCATCCCAGTATAACCTAGTCACGACAAAACTTAATAATTACTGATCAGTCACTAGTTTAAGCTGTCACTGCGCACTAGAGATAGGAGTGGGCAGCGCCCGCCCCTGCGCCCGCGCACTGTAAACAACGCGTGTCGTATCACCTGCGCGGTGTTTGAAAACTGAACAATTATCATCATCCCAGTATCGCCTAGTCACTCCAAATCGCAATCATTATTTATTAGAAGTCACTAGCTCGTGCTGTCACTGCGCACTAGAGATGGGCGTGGGCGGCGCCCGCCCCTGCGCCGCGCACTGTAAACAGCGCGTGCCATATCCACCTGCGCGATGTTTGTAGAGACCGGACAACTACTTCAAGTTTACTGCCTACGCTGGAAGTCTTAGCTACTGGGTACTTAGTCATAATCATAAAGTTAAGTGGCAAAATCCTGTTCACAATGTAGCAAAGAAAGCTTTCTTTGTCCCGTATCAGAGCGACAGATTTTTGTTTAATTTACGTTGCTCTTGATAATACCTATATAATAATAGTAAATAAAGGTGCTTCTAAACGGGCAACTTTTGATTGCCAGCAACATTGCAAACACTACTAGTACCAAATATTATGTCGCAACAACGTTACAATAGAATATTTTTCTGATGGCCAGGCAATAGTTGCCAATATTGCAGCCACATATTTGCAGAAAAATTTTGCGCGTTTAGAAGCTTCTTGAAATTGGTAACATGAACCTGCAGAAAATATTGTCTACATGACGGTGATAAATCGTCGCGTAGTTCAGAAAGAGTTCATACAGACATACGTTCATTTATGCACATGTGTATCTCTGAAGTGAAAACAAATAAACAAAAGTATTTTAATTCAAAACCATCGTCACTGCAAAATATTTCATTTCATAACAGGTACTTAACGTATTGTTTTTCTCTTTGTTCACAGAAATCTGGCCCTTGGAATAGGTATCCAGAACTTCCCAGAAGGGCTAGCAGTCAGCTTACCGCTGCAAGCCGCTGGATTCTCCGTATGGAGAGCTTTCTGGTAAGTACCTACAATCTCATACTTTTGTCATGATTTGGTAAGGCAGAGAAGATTCCTTTGAAAGTTATCACAGGAGGATTTTGACAAAAAGAGAGACATGTTAGAAGTTAGACTACAAAGCGGTGTACTCAACTGTCCAAAGTGTTCTAGCTAGATCATTTTCAGACTAATAAAATTGGCTACCCGTTCCACAGCGGAAGAACTTACCTCTAGAGTAAGTGTGTTACGCTTACAAGAACAATTTACCTGATACTAGTTGTATAGGCTTTCACATGGGGACGCCATTAAGTACATAGTTTTTACAGAGCGACACATATTAACATTTTAGGACTCGTAGATTTGTTTCGTCAATCTATTCTAGTCTTGTAACCGTGCGCTGGCTCGATCTAGCAGTGAATGCGGCTACAGTGTGACCATACAAAAACTACCAACTACCAAGAGCTAAAAAATACAGTTTACAGACATTCAATAAATAAATAGCAGAGTTAGCTTTGTTACCGGCATAGTTGCGCGTGTTCGCGCAGCGGTAGTTGGATCTGGTGGAGAATGTGCGCGGCCGCCGGGGTTACCAGATTCAATATCAAGAAATTGCCATTAAAAATATTTGCTACGAAAAGTACCTATGAACAATTTTATAACTACATCAAACTATAACAAGTTGGTTGAGTTCAGTTTATCGTTTCGTGAAATCGTATATTCATTTGCTTGCCTTTCGTGTCATTCTCAAATTGGGGAAAGTCTTAATCTCGTACTTATGAAAATAATCTTCACTTTTTACTTCATGCTGGCAAAACTATAATAGAATTCATATTCGAAATGAAGACAGAAAACGACAATAATACGCTTACTGGCCACCCTGTTGTCGTCGGCCGGCTGCCGGCGTGCGCGTCGTTAGGCCGGATGCCAACGCAGCTAGACTGGCCGACCCCATTCCTGTCCAGGCTAATTCATTTAGCGACTGCCGGACCGCCCGATGTTGCGACCACATACCTATACCAACTACCCAGCCCCTTTGCCTACTGCTCAGCAATCTTTTAGATACTTAATTTCGGCTTCAAAACGGCAAGGTATACGCTGGGAATGTTCGGTTTCATAGACTGAAAATTTAGAGTTTTCAGCCTCAGAATACCGGATAAAAAGTTCAATTTTAGCGGCTAAAGACAAAATATCTACTCAGTGATCTGCTTTCACGCCTGAATTAGTCACAACTGTGGAAGATTCCAGAAAATGTTTAAGGTAAAGACCCATTCCAAATAACAGTTAAACTATTTCACGGAACAGCATTGGCAGTAGCATCAGTCCAAATAGAATTCCTCTTGTTGGAATCTATAACTTTCTACCTACCGCACGAAGCCGCTCTCCAAAGTTCATGTACTAGAGGCGGTATGCGGGGCGAGTACGCGGTCGTGGTCGTACGTGGTATAAACGTTACCTAATAGGTAAAAGTTGTAAATAGTCGCATACCTCTGTGTTCTCGGAACCGCCGTGGCGCCGGACGGCCGGTGTGCGAGCCGCGAGCAAGGAGTTAGGAAACTGTATCCTCGTGGGTGGATATGCTTGTGCTCCCTTAAGCTCTACAAATCCACAGAACATATCTATCTTCAGTTATATTTCTGATTCAATCAAAGCTTTGTCAGCTATTTGAATACAATGATTCCTTAATCATTAATTGCAACTATTTTCTGCCTGACCCTAAACCCGTATCTGGTGTAGACTTGTACATTGGTACAAACTTAAGATGTTGTTCATTACACCAGTGAAAGATTTGACTTTGATCATCTTCGATCGATTGTCGATATTCCTGTTATAAGTTTCATTCTGCTATGCGATAAGTTTCATTCGACATCCAATTAGTTGCTACTCTTCAACTATCCGATATTTTCCTTCTTGAATCTTTGTGAAGTGGTGGCAGTAGCAAGAATGTGCGCGAGTGGGAATCCTGCCCGGTCGATGAGAGAAGGTCGGGTACGAGTATGTGCGCCGAACAACGACCCCGCATGTGCCACCCTTGTCACCCTTAACTATGCGAGTGCTTCACTAATGTAACACAGAAATAGTTGAATGGAAATTACACTATATAATTGGAAACTTTCCTTCGAATGAAAATTACACTGATCAATTGGACGAGGAGAGAAGGTCGGGTATGTGCGCCGCACAATGACCCCGCATGTGCCTACCTCGTCACCCCTAAAAAATTAGGATATTTTCAACATGAAGATAGTAAAAGTGGATTTCGTGGTTCAAATCTGCTAAGTGTGGTTGTGCCACAGTATTAAATTGTGGTAAAGCCGACAAGAACGCAACAGCACAACACTCCATAGTGCAGGGGTTAGTAGTAAGCGGTCAACCAACAATCTCCATTAGATGCACTTTCAGCATCTTCACATAGCTTTAAAAGTTTAGGAAGTTCCATTATCCAAAGTTTTGACAACAGCTGGATGACCAGACCATAATCATGTGACGACACCTTCGCCCCTACAAATGCGCGAATGCTGTTCAGATTGTACAGCTCTTTCATCTGCTCAGCAATGTTTGACTGAAATAGCAGTTCAGCAGCGTGAAAAATCCTTCATCTTATTTCAAACTATTCTTTCTTCAATCAGTTTATACTATTTTAAACAGATATTTTACAATATTTGTAATCCATTGTAGTGAACATTGTTGTAGCAATAAGCAATTTTTCATGCAACAAGTTGGTCGTCGCTCAAAAATTCGCACTGGCTGTGCCCGTTGCCCGTGCGGTTGTATGTGGGCGTGTGGTGCGGAGTGCGGAATGCAAGGAGCAGGAATGCTGCCGGGCTGCCGCGCCGGGGCAAGAAGTGCCCTTATCCCTCGCGCCAACGCCGGACTCGCAGCCCGGGAAAAGCGGCCCGAGATACATGCGCAGGCGCACATGCGATACGTCACATCGAGTGTTCGAGACTTTCTCGCTTTGTACACATTATTTTATTGCATCGGGTCTTAGCTGTATTGTTTTTAGATGGATATTAAGAGGTACATAATACCTTTGCCCAACGTTTCGACAGTCAGCTCGTGACCACGATTGATGTAACTCGGTCGAAACGTCGGGCAAATGTACTTATCTCTTAATTTAATACCTATCTAAAACAATCGGCAATATCACATCTAATATTGATACTGTATTGCTGATAGCCTGCATTTTGTAATTTGAATCGAAGTCTTAATTAATTTATAAGTCTTAATTTGGTCCTGAAATGTGCAGAACGTGAAATTTCATCGAGCAGATCATCTAGAATAAACAAGAATCAGCTCCCATAAGAATCATTTAACCTAAAGACCAATTAATTCGTAATACTTCAGTAAAACTCAATATTGTGAAGTAGAAAGTTTTCCCTTGAAACAAAAGCTTCATGTTAGAGTCTTTAAGCACAAATTCCCACCTTGTTCATTTCAATTTACTGTCGTTTAATTATTGTAAGTAAATATATAAATTATGTATGAGACAAGGACGAATAGCTTGTAACCAATAGATTAGAACTTGTCATGATTAATAAGTTTCATATCATTTACTGAAGCGTAGAGTCCATCCCAGGGACTGCATTACCGCAAAATTGGGTTACCACAATAAAACGATATGACGTCATATCATTATTTTCGGGTATCCAATTTTTAACGATATCATTATTAGCGATATAATTTTTCCGGTACACTTACTATTTCGATACAGAAATCACTTAATTTAAACGGTATCAACATATAGCGGTATCCTTATTTTTTCGGTATACAAATTTTCATCGAGATCGTCAATGCGGTACCGAAACAACCGTAACTTTGTGCTACCGAAATACAGAATATTATATCGGTACCGAAATTATAACGGTAGCCGTTATTATTTCGGTTGGGTAGAGATACTAGGTAAGCGTCCGCGGCGCGGCGGCGTTCCGCACGGCACGCGTGAAAGGGTGGGAAATAGGCTTCCTTGTCGCACGTCAAAGGGCGCCGATAGCGCGACTTTCTTTGATAGCCCGACTCACGCCCGACCAGCCTGGCGCACTCCGGCCGGTAGGCATGCAGCTACAAGTACTTGCACCGCCCCACGCGTGGGGCTTAGGCCTAGCACGCACTGCGTTTTTTTTCCGCAAGAATCTGTGATGTATGGAGTTGTATGAAGGTGCACGCACTCGCGGAAAAAAAACGCGCGAGAATTATTCCGCAACCAAATCTGCGGAATCCCCCGCGCCGCGGTGCGAATTTATTTCGCGCCAAAATTTTGTGGACTATGGAGTTGTATGGCGCTGCACGCACTGCGGGAAAAATTCCGTATGCGTGGTGTGAAGGTAGGGTTGCCAAAAGTATTTTATATAATTTACGTTTCATTAATTAGGTATATTTAATATTTACTATTAGAACATCAGTATTGTCAATCAAGGTAAGTCAAACAGGCTGAAACTAGTGTAGCCAAACAATCGATAGTTTGTACTAAAATAATACACATAATCGATAGGCCTATCGATAGTATCGATAGTACAACTTTAGCAA
>JARACY010003362.1:0-33875 GCA_029255725.1 Scrobipalpa atriplicella
ACAAGACTATTGGTGTAGAGCTATATAACAAACGAGCAGTGAATCCACTCGAATGCTTTCAGATAAATGGTTTTTCTATTAAATTTAACGGGAAACTATACGACAGTCACCTTGTGCAGTTATCTTAAGGACCTATTTACTTAAGTACTTTCCGATATAAACTGAATGCAGTGGATCTTTATGACTTCGGCGAAATTGGTTTACGATACGCTTCAGTCTCAGATGGCAAAGGAACTTCACTCCTTTTATTGGTGTTTATGTGAAAAGTGAGGCAATGAATAATATGATAGACTGTCACGGTATCGGAAGAAAAGCTAAAAATGTATTTCTTTGTAGCATCTGTGTGGGATGAGATCGCTAACTAAAATTTACATCTCTATTAGAATTTTAACTTTATAATCGTTTGTTAAAAAAAATGTAATTTTTATCACAATTTGTGAATTCCAAAAGTCATTCCGGTGAAAATATTGTTATGCTATGCCCGACGTCATATATAATCATAATCAATTTGTCAACAACATATTTACAAAACGAGTTTCAAATTATACCCAATCAACAACAATTTTAAATCTTTTTGCCAACTATATAAAGCTAGGGCATAAGTTATTCCATTCCGCTCCAAAAACTGATCTTCTGTGCAGAGAAAATATTTAATATTATTTTTTTTCATACAGTCAAATAAGTTTGAAATACAGGTAGGATCGTAATATAGGTAGTGCATTAGTGCTTTGAATATGTAATAATAACATTATTAACCCAAATAATAATTTGTATCCGGATTTTCACATTTTACCCACGCATCAAATCCCTCATTTGAATGTTATAATAAAAAGGGTATTTTCTCTACAGTGCAAAAATCACTGTGACTATAAGCTGCGCTATGGAATAACCGTGGCCGTGTCTAGTAAAAACAAGCTTTACTAGTAACAGGAATCCCGGTGGGTTCCGTTTCACGCAGTTTCTCTGCAGTTCAACCACAAAAAGAAAACTTCGTAGATAACTATGACAACAAAGATAGTCGTAGTTCAGCTAACAGCTGATCAGTTAAGTATATATTGACCACATCAGATGCAACTATGGCGAAACGTCAGGCAAACGAATTAATTTTATTTAGGTGGGTATGCCAAAGTTACGTGTGATTAAAACCAACCCAGAAAAAATACAGGATTTAACCGCAAGACCCCGGCGATCCTTGAAGAGTTACCGTATGTTCATACCACTAATAAATATCAGTGTCCCTTGAGCATAGCCGTATATGAGGGTTTAGAATCCTGAACCCTTTTTCGACTTGTTGTTTTTTTTGGAATATGGGTCGTTTTGTTCCTCTTCACCCCCGTATTACTGCTGATGTAACCTTACCGGACGAAATGAGTCACCATGCGACTCATTTTCGCGTCTTTTACTCGCGGACACAGAAAACGTACTCAACAAACATGAGCACTTTAGAAACTCCTCGGCACTACGAGTTCTATTTCACTCGGCGAGTTTCACTGCATCGCTACTGCGTCACTGCCCTTGCGTGCAATGACGGCCATAATAGCAGCCATTAGGATTAACAAGCCCGTATACGACTATCCACCGGTTTTTACTATCCAGCCTCCGAAGGAAATACCTATAATATTAACGTCGGAAAAGTTTTTACACAAAATTCTTCTTTCAATAAAACAACATTAACGTTCTAAGAAATACAAGGAAAAATACCGCAAAATCTTTCCCCATATTGTAATAAATGTCGCGAAAAAATAAGGAACACCCTCGAGTTTTGCGCGAAAACATTCCATAAAGCAGTTTCTGCCATAAAATACTGTTTCATACATCATTGGGGCGGGCTAAGTCGCGTTGGTGCGTTCATTTCACCCGCTCCCACGGAAAACGTATGTCATGACCTTGTAATTTTTCTCCCCAGCCGGTAATAGATTGTATCGGCCCGTATCGCAGAATGTTTTTGTAAATATTGCGGTCGCAGCGAAGCTTCTATTGAATAATATAGGTACGTTTCCACTCCGTAATGGCGTATAAAATATGAATAGAAAGAGTCCCGTGGCCGCGTAGTAGGTCGGCAGGCTACAATAACTCGGCTAGTCCCAGTAGTGGAATATGTCTCCATTCTTGTGGCCCCGGGCGTATATAATTTAACCCATAAAGACCCTAAAAGGAGAAAGTTTGTGTCGTATTTATTCTATTTGCTGGAATGAGTTTATAACTTTTGTGACGGTGGTGAAATATGTGTTTTGGGTCATTTTGTTTGAGTAGTGGGTAAATGCGGTATTAGTTTAGCTTGTTACCGTTCCATTTGATGGTTGTTTGAAACATTTAATGGCCTCAACATATCTTACTCCATTTATGCTATTTTATCAAGCTTGGTTAAGCCTGAAATTTTTTTGCACTATTTGCTGGTTTGCTAATACCTAATTAGTTCTTACTTATCTTACAAAAAATCATCTTGTAGACAAATATCAGTAGTATAATTATTCTAGTTCGCAATAGACCCAGAAACTGAAAAAAAAATTGAAAAAAATTACAAAGTAAAATTGTAAACCTCAACTTGATGCCAACTTTTTGTGTTCCGTAAGTTTCTTTCCAAAGGTAGAACAGTTTGTGTTTGTCTTTTCCTTTTGATATTAAACATTTCATTGTTATTACGAAATTCCTGACTTTTCGAAGCTTCTTGCTATTGTTATGGAGAGAAGGCGAAAACATGCGTATTTAGACACCGGAGATTCTTCAACTTTTGTGGTAGGAAATAATTTCGTAAGAATTCGCAGATCTTTCAGACTTAGTAATTTTCCATCAGAATTTTCAAGTTAGCTTAGCCAGGTACGTTATGTCCAAGTTAAATTCTTTGTTAAATACCTAGTGAAACCTGTAGCTGATTTTTGTTTTAGAAACGTTCTTCAAAAGTTAAACGCTATCTAGCCCAATTATCAATAAAGCCTAAACACTGTACCTATGAAAAATTCCATTTTGTATGGTAAGTGAACCCACTTCCTTAGGCAAAGCAGGTAAAAGTTGAGCCGACTGAACATTTGGACCATTCGAATTGGACTCAGGTTTACACAAACTCTATTTAACCAATACACTAAATTCCGTTTGAAACTAAACTAAAACTCATTATGTAGACAGAACTAACGATAAACTGTAACGCCAACATTATTCAAAGTCATAATTCATGACAATTGGACAAGTTTCCAAGTATTAGCCTGTCTTACGTCGACAAAAACTATTTCCTTTACTGCCCTTGTCTCCTAACTTCTTTAACTGCCTCCGTGGTCTAGTCGGCTGAGCCATGAGCTCCCGATCCGGAGGTCCTGGGTTAGATTCCCGGAGAGGAACACAAAGTTGATATTTGCTAATTTATCAGTTTGTGAGATTTTCCCCATTTTGGTTAGGACATTACTAAATCACTGATTGTCTGGAAGAAAAAAGATTCGGTCCCGGTCGCTGTCTTTTAGGTATAGTGTTTGTTACACAAACCAAGTCAGGGGCCTATAAATAGCTTTGCTCTAAGGCGGGTTAAAAACTCTGGCACCAGGGTTTATCGGGTCGATCGACAAGAAGAAGATAACTGCACTTGCCTTAAAGTTTCTTGTACTAGCGTCCTCTTCAACAAAACTAAAACTAAATTTTGCAAATTACAAACACAATACAGCATACATTGCGTGGTCTGTTTAATGTATTTATTTTGTTAGTTTCCTAAAGACCTACCGGCTGCGCATTGTACATCTAATTGCATTTGTAAAATTTAGTTTTAGTTTTGTTGAAGAGGACGCTAGTACAAGAAACTTTAAGGCAAGTGCAGTTATCTTCTTCTTGTCGATCGACCCGATAAACCCTGGTGCCAGAGTTTTTAACCCGCCTTAGAGCAAAGCTATTTATAGGCCCCTGACTTGGTTTGTGTAACAAACACTATACCTAAAAGACAGCGACCGGGACCGAATCTTTTTCTTCCAGACAATCAGTGATTTAGTAATGTCCTAACCAAAATGGGGAAAATCTCACAAACTGATAAATTAGCAAATATCAACTTTGTGTTCCTCTCCGGGAATCTAACCCAGGACCTCCGGATCGGGAGCTCATGGCTCAGCCGACTAGACCACGGAGGCAGTTAAAGAAGTTAGGAGACAAGGGCAGTAAAGGAAATAGTTTTTGTCGACGTAAGACAGGCTAATACTTGGAAACTTGTCCAATTGTCATGAATTATGACTTTGAATAATGTTGGCGTTACAGTTTATCGTTAGTTCTGTCTACATAATGAGTTTTAGTTTAGTTTCAAACGGAATTTAGTGTATTGGTTAAATAGAGTTTGTGTAAACCTGAGTCCAATTCGAATGGTCCAAATGTTCAGTCGGCTCAACTTTTACCTGCTTTGCCTAAGGAAGTGGGTTCACTTACCATACAAAATGGAATTTTTCATAGGTACAGTGTTTAGGCTTTATTGATAATTGGGCTAGATAGCGTTTAACTTTTGAAGAACGTTTCTAAAACAAAAATCAGCTACAGGTTTCACTAGGTATTTAACAAAGAATTTAACTTGGACATAACGTACCTGGCTAAGCTAACTTGAAAATTCTGATGGAAAATTACTAAGTCTGAAAGATCTGCGAATTCTTACGAAATTATTTCCTACCACAAAAGTTGAAGAATCTCCGGTGTCTAAATACGCATGTTTTCGCCTTCTCTCCATAACAATAGCAAGAAGCTTCGAAAAGTCAGGAATTTCGTAATAACAATGAAATGTTTAATATCAAAAGGAAAAGACAAACACAAACTGTTCTACCTTTGGAAAGAAACTTACGGAACACAAAAAGTTGGCATCAAGTTGAGGTTTACAATTTTACTTTGTAATTTTTTTCAATTTTTTTTTCAGTTTCTGGGTCTATTGCGAACTAGAATAATTATACTACTGATATTTGTCTACAAGATGATTTTTTGTAAGATAAGTAAGAACTAATTAGGTATTAGCAAACCAGCAAATAGTGCAAAAAAATTTCAGGCTTAACCAAGCTTGATAAAATAGCATAAATGGAGTAAGATATGTTGAGGCCATTAAATGTTTCAAACAACCATCAAATGGAACGGTAACAAGCTAAACTAATACCGCATTTACCCACTACTCAAACAAAATGACCCAAAACACATATTTCACCACCGTCACAAAAGTTATAAACTCATTCCAGCAAATAGAATAAATACGACACAAACTTTCTCCTTTTAGGGTCTTTATGGGTTAAATTATATACGCCCGGGGCCACAAGAATGGAGACATATTCCACTACTGGGACTAGCCGAGTTATTGTAGCCTGCCGACCTACTACGCGGCCACGGGACTCTTTCTATTCATATTTTATACGCCATTACGGAGTGGAAACGTACCTATATTATTCAATAGAAGCTTCGCTGCGACCGCAATATTTACAAAAACATTCTGCGATACGGGCCGATACAATCTATTACCGGCTGGGGAGAAAAATTACAAGGTCATGACATACGTTTTCCGTGGGAGCGGGTGAAATGAACGCACCAACGCGACTTAGCCCGCCCCAATGATGTATGAAACAGTATTTTATGGCAGAAACTGCTTTATGGAATGTTTTCGCGCAAAACTCGAGGGTGTTCCTTATTTTTTCGCGACATTTATTACAATATGGGGAAAGATTTTGCGGTATTTTTCCTTGTATTTCTTAGAACGTTAATGTTGTTTTATTGAAAGAAGAATTTTGTGTAAAAACTTTTCCGACGTTAATATTATAGGTATTTCCTTCGGAGGCTGGATAGTAAAAACCGGTGGATAGTCGTATACGGGCTTGTTAATCCTAATGGCTGCTATTATGGCCGTCATTGCACGCAAGGGCAGTGACGCAGTAGCGATGCAGTGAAACTCGCCGAGTGAAATAGAACTCGTAGTGCCGAGGAGTTTCTAAAGTGCTCATGTTTGTTGAGTACGTTTTCTGTGTCCGCGAGTAAAAGACGCGAAAATGAGTCGCATGGTGACTCATTTCGTCCGGTAAGGTTACATCAGCAGTAATACGGGGGTGAAGAGGAACAAAACGACCCATATTCCAAAAAAAACAACAAGTCGAAAAAGGGTTCAGGATTCTAAACCCTCATATACGGCTATGCTCAAGGGACACTGATATTTATTAGTGGTATGAACATACGGTAACTCTTCAAGGATCGCCGGGGTCTTGCGGTTAAATCCTGTATTTTTTCTGGGTTGGTTTTAATCACACGTAACTTTGGCATACCCACCTAAATAAAATTAATTCGTTTGCCTGACGTTTCGCCATAGTTGCATCTGATGTGGTCAATATATACTTAACTGATCAGCTGTTAGCTGAACTACGACTATCTTTGTTGTCATAGTTATCTACGAAGTTTTCTTTTTGTGGTTGAACTGCAGAGAAACTGCGTGAAACGGAACCCACCGGGATTCCTGTTACTAGTAAAGCTTGTTTTTACTAGACACGGCCACGGTTATTCCATAGCGCAGCTTATAGTCACAGTGATTTTTGCACTGTAGAGAAAATACCCTTTTTATTATAACATTCAAATGAGGGATTTGATGCGTGGGTAAAATGTGAAAATCCGGATACAAATTATTATTTGGGTTAATAATGTTATTATTACATATTCAAAGCACTAATGCACTACCTATATTACGATCCTACCTGTATTTCAAACTTATTTGACTGTATGAAAAAAAATAATATTAAATATTTTCTCTGCACAGAAGATCAGTTTTTGGAGCGGAATGGAATAACTTATGCCCTAGCTTTATATAGTTGGCAAAAAGATTTAAAATTGTTGTTGATTGGGTATAATTTGAAACTCGTTTTGTAAATATGTTGTTGACAAATTGATTATGATTATATATGACGTCGGGCATAGCATAACAATATTTTCACCGGAATGACTTTTGGAATTCACAAATTGTGATAAAAATTACATTTTTTTTAACAAACGATTATAAAGTTAAAATTCTAATAGAGATGTAAATTTTAGTTAGCGATCTCATCCCACACAGATGCTACAAAGAAATACATTTTTAGCTTTTCTTCCGATACCGTGACAGTCTATCATATTATTCATTGCCTCACTTTTCACATAAACACCAATAAAAGGAGTGAAGTTCCTTTGCCATCTGAGACTGAAGCGTATCGTAAACCAATTTCGCCGAAGTCATAAAGATCCACTGCATTCAGTTTATATCGGAAAGTACTTAAGTAAATAGGTCCTTAAGATAACTGCACAAGGTGACTGTCGTATAGTTTCCCGTTAAATTTAATAGAAAAACCATTTATCTGAAAGCATTCGAGTGGATTCACTGCTCGTTTGTTATATAGCTCTACACAATAGTCTTGTCTATGTCTTGAGTGTAGAGTATACAGACCTGCTTATTGATTACGAATAAATATGGAAATTTTATAGACTTCTGACGTATGTTCGTACGTCGATGATGTTCGTAAGAAAGCGGGCAGAAATTGGATGAGAACGGCTCAAGACCGAGCTGAGTGGCGTGCCATGGGAGAGGCCTATGTCCAATTGTCCAGCAGTGAACTTATACAGGCTGAAGATGATGATGATGATCTGTACAAGATACCACTAGCATATTTTATTAATTTGTTTTATGTTAATTAATAAATTCATCGGTGATCTGGATCCTTATTGCGAATAATGGCCGACAGAAGCTGTTTGCCCAGCAGCAAAAAAATCATACATTTTGAGTATAGCCACAGAATATTATAATATATTAATAGTTCATTATATATTATAATAGTTCATTCTCTCTCGCTAAGTTCCTGAATTTGTTTTTGCTTTTGATATGGATTTGTGATTTTGCCTGTCTCAAAATCAACAGCGGTCGCATACTTTACTTTTATTCGGTGGCCTTTAAAATTGCAATTTAAATAAGTGTCTTACGAAACCAGATTTTTGGTTCATGGTTTTGGAGTTAAACAATACACTATATTTCTTGGTCTGTACAATACTGGCTTCCAGCAGCTAGGATATAGCTTTATAACCACTATTAACTTTCATTTCATTGGCTGTTCGCTGGATTGAATGACATTCCTGACATGGCATTTAAGTTATTAGGTCGAGAGTTATTGAAATATCTTCTTTTATCATGTTGTATAACGTATCTTTCTATTTTATGAGCCGAGTGACCTAGCTCATGGGTCATTCTTTGAGAGGTCGAAATTTTCGGTCACACGCTTAATACTCTAATGATATAAAACGCACAGCTTAAAACTCTTTTTTATATGTTTGTTTGTTTAATTGACTACCTAGAATTCCTAATTTCAACATAATATTACAAAATACGTTAAACAAAACTTTAGTTAGAAACCTGAAATCGGGGTCAAAACTAGCGTTCTTCGCGTGTCACACTCTGCTCTTCCGAAATTGAAAAGCTTATAGCAATTTATTTACCTGGACTATGTCGTACTTTTTACCCATGAAAATGATCCTGGAAAACCACAGATTTATTTAAAATAATAAACTACACACATATTTAAACACCAACATTCACAAAACAAGCACTTTGTGTCGGTCACACGTTTTCGAGACTTCTGAGCGCGCGGTTTGAAACGACTCTTACGTCTCAACGAAGCTAACTATGACCAGGAAAACACTCCCGCCATTTGCCAGTCCTGACATGGCATCTGAGGAAAGAGGACTGGTGACTCATCGCAGTTCCCGAAAAAAAATAGAAGGTGCTTAATTTTCGAGACCAACATTTTTCTACCTACGCAGATCACTCAAGTGGACATGTGTAATGTATGATAGAATAACACTTTGAATCTGTTATTACTATTATTAACTCGTAAATATAACCGAGATTTTAGATTAATTTAAAAAAAATGAAATTATTGCATAGTTTAGAGAGAAATTGCGAAAATACCCTAAATTCGGTCACTTGGGTGGCGTGATTTGGGTGGCATTTTGTCCACCAAAGCGACATTTCACACCACTCAAGTGACTTATCTTATTACTTAAACTAAATTCATATGAATCAACGTTCTTATTGTAAAGTAATTAATGTTAAACATTATTTATGAAGCGTATAGTGATAATCTTGTCTAATAGCTCGTTTATTATGACTTTTCGTTTTAAGGAGAACATTTTTGTCTTGGCAGACAGCTGACTGATAATCCTTCGGAAATCTCCTTCGGACATACTCAGGCTCCCTGGAGAGGCAATCCACGCGGCCTGCAACTACAGGCCGGTCCCTGGGTTCTTCTTTAGCTATCCTCCGCGGTCAAGCCCACCGGGTGAGAGCCGCGTTCGTGTTTTTTCATGGTGGGGTTCCTGTCTATGGTTATACCGAGATTTTTGACAGGGCTTTTGAACTCCTGTCCATGGATGCGAAGTGGGGATGGTAAGTGGCATCTTCCTATGATTAGAGCCTGTGTCTTGGCAACGTTTGCTTTCACGCGCCAATGGCTCAACCAGCCTGGGAGCGCGTCGACCGTCGGCTGCATTTTCTTGGCTGCATGCTGTGGTTTGTAGGATGCTGAGATGAAGGCCGCATCGTCAGCGAATAGAGCCAATTAAACGTCACCCACTTTGGGTATGTCGTCCGTGTAGATGGAATAACACGCCGGGGAGAGACAGCCAGCTCCCTTGAGGGACTCCCGCTTCGATGGGGTGTTCAGTGGATCTGACACCTTCGACGGCCACGTGGAAGTTTCTGTCTCTGAGGAATGACTCGATGGTCTTGACGATCCTTCTGGGTGTTGAGGTTTTCGACAGTTTGTAGACGAGTCCGTCGTGCCACACCCTGTCGAATGCCTTTTCCATGTCAATTATTACGAACACCGATTCTTCATCTTGTTCATCCTCGTAGCAATGTCATGGTTCACTCTAGCAGGTTAGAGAGTTGTGGAATGCTCTAAGCGAAACCCGAACTGTTCTGGTCTTGGGTATGTGAGGCAGGATAAACTTCTCAAACACTTTGGAGAGCGTTGGGAGCAATAATATGGGCTGATAACTCTCCGGGTTGGCCAAGTTCTTGTCTGGCATCGGAAGCACAATGATTTTTGCGCTTTTCCATGGTGTGTGGAAATGACCAGTTCTGAGGATTCCGTTGAAGACTTGGGTGATTGCTTAAACGGTCTTCTTGGGTAGATTTCCCCCAACTCATGTTCGATTCAGTTGGTGGTTGAGATGGCTCTTTAATGGAGGGAATCTGGTGAAGAACTTTCTGGTGCGCTTCTTTTCCTCTAGCAGGTCTCGCAAGTGTTGTGGGAGTAGTGGTTGCATTTTGTTCTTGGCTTGAACATCCTTGAGCTTTCTCCAATCGCCACAAAATGGTGTGGTGATTTTAGTGGTGGCTTGGTCGATTTCTCCAGGGGTCGATACGGGATGGTCCAGTTGGAAGGTTTCCATTTAACGGTAATAATTGCAGAAATTGCGACTATGCCTTGAAGGGTTTTTCCGTTTACTTATTATAACTTAAGAGATTTCAGGATAAGATTTGCAGTTCGCATTTAAGTTTTTGAAGTAAACAAACTGTTATAATATCATTAAAAGTAATCAAAAAGGATATTAAACTCATGCTGACGGTGGTAATCTTTCACTTTTTCCTCATAATAATAACAAGGTCACTTGAGTGGCACAATATGTCACGTTTGGTGGCATCGAAAATTTCGAAAATTAATTCTGTTGTAACCTGTGGTTAGATATGAGTAATTTTTTGTAATTAAACTTTTATTGATCTCTTTATTATTCTCCAATATAAAAAAATGGCAAAAACGCACAAAAAAAATTCGCCACTAAAGTGACCCGAAGAATTATTTCTGAAGAACGACCCTCATATCAAACTCCACCCAAACTATAATTTATGTAAAAAAAAGAAGAATAAAAATGTTTCTGCTAGAGTACCTAGACCTACTTATGAATATTACAGAAACATAAAAAAAAAATCAATTTTCCCTTATTGCATGAAACCCGATTAACACCACTCAGTAAAATAGAAACGATCCACCTCTTCCTTGCTAATATTATAAATGCGAAAGTAACTCTGTCTGTCTGTCTGTTACACTTTCACGCCTAAACGGCAGCATGGATTTTGATGTTTGGTAGGACTATAGGTGGCATTCTACGAAAGGAACAGTCATAGACTACTTATTACCGCAGGAAAATATCTCATTCTCACGGGAAAAATCATTTAGCCGCGAGTAAAACTACGGGGCGAAAAGCTAGTATACTATCTCAATTTTGATAACAAACAAGGATTTGAAGAGGACCACAAACATTTGTTACACCGACCTTACCTAACTGTAAGAGTAGGCTTGAAGGTAGTCCGGTTAAGCGTAGGACGCTAACCAAATATACTGGACCCTTCAGTTCTAATCTGTTTCGGTATTCTTTAGGTACGGATAAGCCTGGCGAACAATAAATTCGTAAACATACCAGGTGTCAGGGACATCATCACGGTATTTACTTTAACTATAGATCACTACCCTAGCCTTTTCCCGTATTTCACGGGGTCGGCTACCTAATCTAGGGAATTGAACGCCCTCGTTCACTGGTTTTTACACAGAGCGACTGCCATCTGACCTCCGCAACACAGAAGGGAAACCAGACCCAATCCTAGATAGGCGTTTGAAGCCGCCACTGCTTAGCAATGGTCTCTGGCATGGCTTAACGACTAATATCTATGATATTAATCGGGACCAATGGCTTAGCGTGCCTTCCGAAGAAGCATTAATATTTTACCAGTTTTTATAATGTAATTAGTTAACTGCTCAGATTACATGTTTATAAAGCTCTTGTTTTTGAGGTTGTTGTTTGTTGCGGCATTCAAATTGGTTTTGATTACATTAAACCTAAAAGGAGAATTATTTTGTTACTGAAAAAAGTAGGCCTACTAATAAGTAGGCCAGTGTTTATTTTTAATTGAATGTAAATAATATTTAGTTGAAAATAAAAAAAAGATACGTAATTGAAATTCTATTACTTTCAAGTGATCTAAACCTTGGACAAACACGATGATTCCGTGGTTCAGAAAGTACTTTATGCCATCGGCTATAGTCTCTATCTTTATCAGAGGTCTGTAATAAAATAAGAAGATGGTTTAAAAACTCTGACATCAAAATTTATCAGTTCATCGCATTTTTTTAATCGATACTAGTTTAATGTACCTACACTTGTATTCAAATCTGACATCTGTTCTATTCATAGAAATGGGATCCTATATAAGTAGTAGCTTAGTGTCAACAACCTGGCTTAGAACCTGTTAGTTCCCGTTTCTGTGATAGCCGAGGCTAGCAGGATGTTACGACGCCGTCCAGTTTTGCTATACTTATAACACTAAGGATACTTTTTATATTGCATGCAGGGTCTTAAGAATACAGAGTGCAAAAAAAGTAATTCTGCACTTTACACCACAGTTTTATTTGATGGTAACAAACAACTTTTCTAACTAAAGAACGATACGATGATCGTGTCAGAATTTTTAAATACGCCTTTAAAATAGTTTTTCGTGTAACTACGAGTAGAGTCTGTTTGAAAAGAGAACAGGCATAGAATCGGAGGGCGCACATTTGTATTAACTATCCCACGGCTGGTTGCGTGGCGTTTATGCCTAGGTCTGTGACGTAAAACCTCCAAAATTTAATGTAGAAGGTTACTGTTAAAGACTTGGGTATAATCCTCACATGACCAAGCGATAATTAAATACAAATGCGCGCCCTCAAATTCCATGCCTGTTCTCTTTTCGAACAGACTCTACCACTATCGAAAACAGAAACTTGGACCGACAATTTAACGTGCTTTATCTATTAAAGATAATTTTGAACAATCCTTTAGCTAATTATCACTGTTGTCAAAATATCATATTGGACATTACTCAGTGAGAACCGCCATAGATGGCAATGTGAGTGTGCGATCACCGCAGGCTAAATGCAGGTCCCGGCTGGGCCGGAAACGAGCCAAGATTGCACAGGAACCGGCAGACATGTCGGAGGAAGCGATGAAGCTTCTAATGAGGTAATCCTGCGGTAACCTTTCGAGGACTGTGTGTGTGTGCGTGTGTGTGTGTGTGTGTGTGTGTGTACGTGTGTGTGTGTGTGTGTGTGTGTGTTTGTGTGTGTGTGTGTATGTGTTTGTGTGATGTCCAATCTATTTAAAGCGGCAAAATCAAATCTATAATTAATATTAAGTACTTACTCTAATTTGCTCTCAGTGATGAAATGTATTCAGAGTACTTACGGTGCGGGTTTTAGTGCTTTTGAAAGAGAATTTTGCAAATTCATAGGACCTTAATTAAGTTTTGAAACTATTCAGTCTGTCAGTTAGTGTGACAAAGTTGTTTGGGGTACCAAACCAAATCTAAATGGTTTTTGATTTAAATGAACTCCACATAAAGACAAAAGTACGACTACGAAATAACTATGTAACTTTCAGTAAACAATTCGTTTCTAAATTATTAAAATATTTTGACAAATTTACAATGCCGGTGTGTATGTGTGTGTATTCGGTGGAATGAAAAACGTTTTTCATTCATAGAATAAACCCTTTAGTTTTTAATCCGATAAAAGTTAATAAACACGGAGCGTGGCCGGCTTGTAAATACAGAACTACATATGAAACAATACCATTTGAAAATTTGTTTGTTTACAGATTTTTCCAGTGCATAGTGATAGTGATGGAAACGCAGCGCTATTTAGCCACAAAACTAAAAATACCTATTAAAAGAGTAGGTACTTATTAACTAGCGCTATACAAAAAGATCAGTGACTAGGTATAGGTAGTAGGTACTAAGTATTCCTTCTAGGTACTAAAATTTCAAAAAAAAAAAACAGTTTTTGATTTAAACATACTTTTATTTAAAACCGTAGCATATACTCAATGCTATCGATTCGGTGAGGTCACGACATAACTAAATCATAACTAAAATTATTGCCGTATTTACAGTCCCTTTCTGTTCTCCCAATTTTCAGTCAAGATTTAGTTTTGGGCGCATCCTAATTTGCCCACTAGTACCTACATACAAGGCAGGCTATAATTTGTAGTCTTGACGTTAATTTGTTTTTTTTTTTTTATTAAAAGAACAAAGTAGAACAATCCTGATTGTTGTTTTGTTGACATAGGTCTAATACATAATACATCATACACGGTTGAATTTGCAGCATTGCCCGGGGTTATACTTAAAAATGGTTTCCGAAATTGAACATTCCACTCGACTGTTTCAGCTTTTCACTCTATCAAGCCTGAATATTTTGATTACGGATGCAGTGCAGTTATTCGGGCAAAAAAGTAATTAAAATATTTAGTTTTAAAATATTATGATTCAATAGGTAGCTGTACTGCTATTGAAATTGCCAAAAGGTTACACTCATGGTTTACTATATTACACAATTTTCTTTGACGTTTGCATGATGCTATCGATAGAAACGACACAGGATTAAAAAGAAAAAGTAACAATTAGTGGTAAAAACTTGAAAAAGAATGGTAAATAGGAGACTCACAATTTCTTACATCAATGATTCGTCAACCCATATAAAAGAAAATATATCTTATAACCAATTAGCTTTGAATATGATGCATGAAGAGAAGTAGAGCGATGGTATAGGATTAGTAAAGTACCGTAAGCTAAACTTAGTTGAAACAAAGTAGTATTCCTTATCATTGGCTGTATCTAAAATATCCATATCCAGAGATTTGGCTACAGCTTTGAAAATGTTCGTTGTAACAGTACGAAACTAGCAATTCGAAGTTCGATGCAAAATCGTGCATGCCAGAGCGGGCAGCAAACTAATTCGAAACTGTGAGCTGTCGAATCGCGTGTTTGGGAGTTTTTTCAGCCATTTTCCCCCCCTGGTATTTTCGTCAGTTGTCAATCTGGTACGCATAGGGTTACCAGAATTCAATAGTGTGGAGGAAAAGCTGAGGAAAACTCTGTTGTACATTGAGAAATGCTAAGATTTTGCCACCATTTGCGGTTTTCTAGCAGCAAACTCAGTTACCAACAGTGAGCTGTGCAAAGGGACTGCCTCTTGGCAGCAACTTCCGGACAACGCATGATGCGTGAATAAAAAAAATACTCAACAACTTGACAAATAATCCTGTGATTTCCAAATTCCGACCTTAATATATTGAAGAGTCTAAAGAAAAATCCCAAATCTTGAGATAAGGTAACCCTAAATACGCGTGAATGGTTGCGTAGATACTCTGCGCCGGCTCAAGCTTCGCGCATCATTGCCGCCGGCATCGAATTTGCTCCAAAACGGAAGCGATATCGCAACGAACACAGAATACTCAGGAAGATCTTATCGTTTAGAAATAGAATATTTTCGGTGCCATCCCCTTTTGTGAGGAAATCGACGGCGCGTTTGATTTTATTTGTTTTCCATTGCTCTACATTTTCGTCCCGCTCTTGTTTAGCATATTTTCGAAGGGTACATCGAATTTCCTTGTCTATTTATGCGAAAAAACGTTTAGTTTCTTTACTGATATTAAATAAAGAGCAAAGATTTGTTTTTCAATTGTTATGTACTGAGCTTTAAAACTACTGAAATGTTTTTCAAAGTCTTCCCACCATCAACATTAGAAAACCTACAAATTTTCCCCTTCCTCGGGAAATTATTAGTTTATTTTCCTCGGTTTCACTTTGGCCTTTCAAGTAAAACTGAATGTTCAAATATTCACCTTTAAGAGTTAAATCGAACCTTATTTCCTGACGATATACGAGAGTTTAAACTGAACCCGATCTATACCACTACCAAGAGGCTACTAAGCACGTGATGGAATCCAGGATGGCAAGATGAATTAAAAATAACATGATTTCGATCTCTTCTTAGCCGACTAGAGACTTATCTGACTAGTGAGACAGTATGCTATATTCAATAAAGAACTTGATACTTGAAAGTGTGTTGCTCACCACCGTAAGAACATGTGCCAGTAATTTAATGGTTCATGAACACTTAAGTACCTACTGCTCAAAAGAAAAGGCGCTGGCCAACATCTATAGAAATGAATCTGATTGTTAATTTGTTAAACCTATACACCAGAGCTATAATTTACAGTCTAATCTAAGTACATAAACCAATATGTAGGTACTTATAATATCTAACTATAATTTCGGTCCAAAATACATTTTGCAAACAGCCCCAACTAGTTCTGAATTAAAACACTTAGGGGATTCGAGTGAGATAAACAAGTTCATAGTTGTGTTATCTACTCAGATCTACTGCTATCTAACTCGGCAGTGGCACACCGGGGAGTTTTGTAAACGATAACAAACAGCAGCTTTTACAGATAGATTACCTAGTGTTAGCGTTTTGTTACTAAACTAGTTTTATGGTTTCACTCAGTGGTTTTGTGAGTTAAAGCTGCTACACACTGCCCGCCGGCATGCCGGCGGCACAAGCCGCAGAAACGAGCGGCCCGCACAAAACTCAACCTTAACTCCAAGCTCTAAGTAACCGCGCGGCATCTCGGCCCGGTGTGTAGCAGGATTTATGCTTGAGAATAACATTTTGCCAGTGCACAAAGTATATTTACTTCGTACCAGATTAACTGCTTAATTTATTTTATTTACAGCGGCAACAATATCCCTCATACCCACGGAAAACTCATATTACCCCCATTACCTGTTACCAAACATATAAACTGCCTAGCTAGCGACGAATTCGTAAAGTATGATAAAACAAGTCCATGGATAAAACCCTTTGAAACTTTCACGTTTACCCTATAAATATTAGTACCATTAGTAGGATCCATAATCTGTCCAAGATTTAAAGTTATTTAAGTAAGTATAAATAAGTAATCAATAAAAAAAGCGCCATCTTTTGTTGGTCAAATAAACTAAAGAGTCAATAAATGGATGTAAATGGTCCGATATAGCTCGCTAAGTTATTTAAAACGCAGTCGACACGTCATCGCGGCAAAATGCAATATTCGCGGCGCTCGCGCGGTAACAAGGTTATTTTCAATCAGTCCCTTTTTCAAAAGACACACGATCTTAGGGCCTGGCCACAGGGTACGTTGCAACGGAAAATAACGCCATGCAAGACGTTTTTTCGCCCTAAGAATCATCTTGTAAATATTATTACCTGACACAATCTGCGAAGAAATATTAAAGAATCCATAAACATTGCGAGTAGCTGTACGTTATTCATACGAAATGAGTTCAGTGATATGAAAAATGGTAAAACTTCCTGCTTTTCGATAAGCTCCTGATTGAGTATTGAGAAATATTTTCCGCCAATTTAGTATGTGTGTTTATTTTGACGACTGTATTTTGCTATTGAATATTTATGGCAGCTCAGGATATTCGAGTTTATTTTTTTACCGTTCGTATTGCATTCAGCGCCGCTGCCGTGTCATTCTTATCATCACAATTTTTAAACATGATTTGTTTTCTTTCTTTCGTGCTTTGTTTTTGGCTCTTTAAATTCTTAGACTAGCTTTTACTAAACTAATAACTGCCTCTGTGGTCTAGTGGTCTAAGCTGTGGGCTTACGATCCGGAGGTCCTGGGTTCGATTCCCAGGGGGGGAACACAAAGTTGATATTTGTCAATTTATCACTTTGTGAGGTTTTCCCCAGTTTGGTTAGGACATTGCAGGCTGAATCACCTGATTGTCCGAAAAGAAAAAAGATTCCGTGCTTCGGAGGGCACGTTAAGCCGTCGGTCCCGGTCGCTGTCTTTGATAGTGGTCGATACTGAAACCATGTCAGAGGCCTATAGCTGTGCTACTAGGCGGTTTGAAAACTCTGACACCAGGGTTTATCGGGTCGTTGTTCGAGTCGAAAATCCACTCGCTAAGAAGAAGACTAAACTAATTACCTATGTCGTAAGGGCCGACTAATACTCCTCTCTCTTAAACTTACTTACCTACCATAATTTTCTAATACTTTTTTGCACTCACAGTTATTTCTGAAAATATGTTCTCAAATCCTGTCTGCGGTTGTATTTTTGATTTGTTATTTCTCATTTACTTAACATAGTGGTTATTGTTTCAATATGTATACCAAATAGTTTTAACAGCGTGCTATCAAAAGCAAATAATTGTATTTCATCCGATTTGGTCCGACTTCAACTTTTTGAAATTCCGTTCCATAGTGCATAGTGCAGTGCGATGCAGTTATTTAATATCGCTGCGGTTGGCGAGCTAAAAGCGTGGTTGCTCGCTGTATCCAATAAAATTGTCAATCATATACAGCGTGTTGCGTTTTTGCTACGTTTTTATTTCAAAATTTGCACAGCATTTCTATGTTTCTGAATGAAAACAATCTTAACGAAATTAATGTCCCACGAATGTTTTGATTTGACGTAAAAGTTCTCTGGGCGTACAATATCTCCCTATGATACAAATTTTTGAAAACTTACTAAAATAGTCTCAACATCCAACTAGGTTACGCCGCCGGACAGAACAAACGGCGGTTTACAGACCTAGACCTAAACTCTATTCTCAACCGTCTTTATATTCTACTGGTCTAAACTAAAGTTTAGTTTTTTAATGATCTACCTTAGTTCTACCCATTATACCTACCAGAAATTTAATAATAGTTTCCACACTCTACCCTACAACGTAGCCATACAACTGCGCTTAAATGTTTTGCAAACAGCTCACGCAATATGAACTTTAAAAACGCCAAATGAATTCACAGCCTACCGACTACTCAAAGGACGCAGCTCGTTTCATTTGCAATGAGACAGATTTCTCTTTTTCAATTTTTGTTCGATATTTTGCGTGTTTAATTTAACGGTAGGTACCTATTTTGTTGGACTTCATTGTTTGAATTTTTGTTTTTCATATTCATATTTTAATTTTTTGTCGCATCTATCTCGCATGTAGGACACAGAACGTAGGACATTTGGGTGAAGCTTAAACGGTGTAGAAAAAAAAAAACTTAATTATATTTCTGGCTTGTCCTAGAATAACAAACATAAAATACCTGTTTCGCGCTATAATTTCAGCCAGTAAAAGTTCAATGGTCGAAATTCCAGAGTTTGGCAAGCCAATTGGTGAACACGGTAATTAGGTATCGGGTCGTTGTTCGACTCGAAAATCCACTCGCTAAGAAGAAGAAGAAGGTATCTACATGGTCATTATGCTATTTTCACAAAGGATGCTGTAGGCAATTTCTTGGACACATCCCTTGTGTGGCTTTACGATACCCATGGATGGAGATCGGCTGATGATCCTGATGCTATTTTGAACCCAACATCACAAGGGCAAATATTTGAGTAATTTCCTTTTTCACAGAAAGGCACTTGATTGCAAGATAAGCCCTTTTAAAAGGTTGCACTTAAGTACTTTGTGAGTAAAATCTCCGCAGAATCCTCTGCGAATTGTTTAATTGAAATTCTAGATCAGTTTAGAAGTGAGTTAACTGCTTTAATGCGAGAACTAAGCGAGTGGAAACGAGTACAGACAGTAGAACCTTTGTAACCCTCTACTTGCTAGTACTTTAGTTGAAAATTAGTAGACTAATTCAGTTTCATTAAGGTACGTAATCCGATTGATGAAGTAATTATGAATGTTACCAGTAACCGACAAAAAAAAATGGTAATTTAATTTCTGTGAAATATGAACTGAATTTTGGTGAATTTTTTGGGAAAATATTTGGCAGAAAAATTTATAAGATGTGGATATTGCGAACCAAGCGCGATAAACCGTAGAGAATCATCAGATATTTTTTAAATTTTATCACACTGAAAGGCCACCGGATAGAATCGATGACAATGTAGAAAATGGAAATTACTGTATATAGAAAAAAAAGAGGCCTTATGATGCTTCCCAGTGGGTAGATGTAGACTGAGACAGGTAAATAGAAACTAATCATTTAGCTTATGAAAGGAGATCCGACCGTTTTCATACAAACTGAGGCTATTTTTGTAACATCCATATAAAAAAAATATAGATATGACTGTCACAGATTTAGCCCAAATTGCCGGTATGCCTTTATACATACAGGTACTTACAAGCCTTGGTTTTGATTATTCAATAGGTATTATACCGTCTTCGTAGATCATTAGTGTGGGGATGTCCTAAGTGCAATGTTGAACACCCGATATAGATCATATCTAACACAGTATAGGGATTAACGTTGATCAGTTAGACGCTTCCGCATGCTGACTGTGCAATAACGGACATCTAATGAATTCATATACACAGTATCACAAAATACAGGGGTGTCAAGCTATAATTTATGTGGAAAGTTTAAAAAGTAAAGTGGCGGAAAAGCAGCACTTGTATTTTTTCATTAAGTACCTATTATTCGATTTCGAAGTGAAAAACATAGTTTACAATTAGTGTAAGACGCCCATTTATCCTCGACTTAACTATCAGCCCTCACCGCTGACCCGGGCAGAAAAAAATATTTTGGATACGTGTGGCTCACTTCACACCTATTAGGTTAAGTAAAACATGAACATTTTAAATGCAGTAATGGTAGCAATCCAATGTCAGGTTGAAACCACTTTTCACCTTTTTACATAAATATTCTTATGTTCCTTTATGTTCATATTTTATTATTCAGAGAAATATTGTAGCAAGGTGTATTTCGTTTTGAGACGGTTGCATTCCATACGCAAATAAAACATGATAACACACCATGACAATGTATAACAAGATATCCAGCAACATAGCAGCCTTCACAGGAAAATACAAACTTTGACTCCTTGCGTTGCACGTTCTATTGAGCTAGGAAGCTAGGAAAATTGAAGGTGAATATAACAGATGTGTACAACGTTGTCCTTTCTGCAATAGAATTTACAGGTACCTAGGACATTTCTGGTGAAATGCCATGTGGTGGCGGGTCAGAATGGCATCATTCCATAACCTTCCTGGGAGTGTTGTGAAAAAAAAACAACTAGTTAACCATCGTGCGGATATAACACACTTTATGTCCCGTTTAATTGAAGTCATTTAACTGCACCTCATTCACTCACGGTTCATGTAAAAGACGGTTTTTGATGAAAAAGAGAGAAAACATGCCGCAATGAGTGTTGCGATATTGTACAAATAATACCAGAAATTCAATGGAATAAGCTTTTCATAAATAACTCAATGTTATTGGTTTAAAATTAAATACGCACAAAATATTCTGCAGTCGCCATATCGAATTTTCTGCACATTTGGGTACATTTAATTTTGTTTGTAATAGATGGTAATAGCTATTCCATATTACGCTAGTATAATAGAATGTCAATAAAGGACACGGGCAGTACCCAACCCGCTTGCTTAGTATACCTCCTACGCCTCCGATTGGGGAGCGTTCAGCAGTGGACTTTTCTGGCTAATGTATAGTGGGCATAAACTCCGCGTGAATCTCTGAAAGACTGATTTCAAATCAGTTTAAGACTGAAATCACCAAAATAAAATTAAACTTAACTTTAAAGATTTGACTGAACCTTAAAGATTTTCAATATATTTCAACTGAATCAACTCTAGGAACGATTGAAATATATACTACGACCTGTCATGGCCTCGGGATCATTATATTTTCATTCAATTCGTTTAGCTTTCTGCGTCAATAGCCTCATTCTTCTCGAAAACTTTAAATTGAACGGTGGATTATCCGTGAATTCTGAATATTTTCTAGATCCAGCCAAAGTAAATTATTGTAGGGTTCTTTGAATGAGACAGGAATGAAGTTATTATACTAAGTATTTAATAGTCATAATTAAATATGTTTATAACTCTAAAACCGAGCTTATGTAAGTATATCAAGAATATATTAGTTACGTATATTTTTATTATAAATATTAGAATAGTTAAAATTTAACTTTAGAAATATGATCGCTTCCAAACTAATATCTACCTCAACATATTTAAAATTTGGTTGTGCCCCGTGGAACATTTTTTTTTATGAATATCTGGAACTTGTAGAATTTGGAAGATTTTCTGTTAAATTTTCATTCATTCTTCAGTTGAGTGACTGTCTGAAACTGATCTCGGTCTCAATATCAGTCCAAGTGAGCGTCTCAGCTCAGCACTGCGCTGCTCCGAAGCTCACTTTCAAGTGGATTTCATTGTTTTCGAATGACACCAGCTTTTCAAATAAATGTTGAGCGATCTCAGAATTCATTTCGATAGGGTTACCAGACAAAACGACTTGTCCAAATATATAAATAAATAAATGTTTAGGTACATACTTTTTTATTTATAACGCCAACAGTGTTTTCAAGTAAGTATGTAATCGATTAATGAACTAGCTACGACATGCGATCATAAGATTAGATATCCATTTTGGTTTTTTCTTTTTCTTGGTGAGAACTTACAACCTCCGGATCGTTAGCCCATGGCTCATGCCACTAGACCACAGATAAAAATAGCGTGTTGAGTATGAGTATAGAAATTTTCCCCCGACTTAGGGGAAGCCAATGTCCAGGTGGACAATTTGTGTCTTATAGAGTTTGTCAGGGTTTTTGTCTTTACTCAATAAAGGTAAGACTTTTAAAAATATTCTTTAAAAAATCATGATTTTAGTCCATTTTATCGTTTTTTTTTTAAATGCTTTTTCTTTGTTTTACAATCTGGCAACCCTTCGATATGAATAGAAGAGGTATCGAATACCCCTGGGTACGTTCGCGCACCTTCTATTTTACTTTTGAATGCGATATTGGAATTAATTGTCTATGTCAACAAAGCTCCTTATTATAAACGTTCTCTTTTCCAAATGTCTTTGTTCTTTGAGTTTGCTTTGTACATCTTTAGTTTGCTTTAGTCGGTAAAAGTTATTACAACTTTTTATTTATTACAAGGTTTTTAGTCGGGGTTCACAGAAACCTAGATTAATTCTTTTATTATTTAATATTAATTTATAGCACAGAGATATAATAAATAATTATCTAAATAATATTTAGATATTTTAATTTTACTAAACTTAAGAAACTTTAGTCTCTTTTTTGAATTTTAAAATTACATTTCATCAAGCATAAACTAGTCATCAAAACCGATGATCCTATTTTCTATTTACGTACTACTAGACTAATTTCAAAAATTATTTCACCATTATAGAGGTAAAGCTACGTTCGTTCTTAAAACATGGGGTATTTTTTACCACGGGAAGATATTATCTGATTTCCACTGGAAAACTCATTAAACCGCCGGTGAAACTCCGACGCAAAAAGAAGTATTTTATTTTTCACCACGCATCCTCGGCACCGGACCAGAGAGGTATAGTTTAAGGCAATTAACTTGACGTAAAATGACACAGTCCGCTTAAACACAAGCGTTTAAGTATTAATTTTAGATCAGCAAAATTTCTTAAATGACTTCAAGAAGATTGCCCTTAAGTGTAATATATTCTTAGGCTCGTATTTGTAAAGCAATCTCAAGTGTGAGAGCAATATTAAGTATGGATTTGACAGGTCGTTTTGTACTCAAACTCAAACTCGCTGTCACTCTTGAGAGCTGATTATAAATACGGGCCTTAGGCTTTGTTTGATGTCGCTCTCTATCTTGCCGTGATCCTGTCTAATCGCACACGTAAGGCTATAGGCAGTCTCTGGAGACCAAAAGGGATTAAACTGTATGAAGCCGATCCGACACTATATAGCTTTCCCTGTCATCCTTTGAAGGTTCAACCTGTTTCTCTTATCAATAGGGTCAATGTATTTTTTAAACTTGAAAATAATTTCTTTCAGTTACCGGTTGGGTATGTTTTTTCGATATAGATAAAATTAATTAACTATTATGTTATGTTATGAAAAATCTTAGTTGCGAAAGCTTAAAATCCCTCTTCGGTTGTTCTTTGATAAAAATGTTTTACTCTGAAATGAACCTTAAATCTTAGAAAATGTGTCAAAAACGCTCTAAAATGAGCTCGCTGACGACGCTCTGCGTACCCCGATTATGTATCTATGTACGTCTACTATAGAACAACCGCAGAAACAGTTGCTTGTTGGTATACTTCACATTAAGTATCTGGAAGAGACCAAGGGGGATTAGAATGTACCTATCTTATTAGCTATCTCGGTCGTATTAGCTATCAGGTTTAGCCGTGCAACATCTATTTACATATACTGCAGTAGGCTTAAGTAATTGCTTAAAGATTAAGGCTATGTTACACATTGCGATTTTTATTAGGGGCTTATTTGACGGATTAAAATCTCTGTCGCTAGGGTTTTTCAGGACGTTCTACCTACCTGATAACCCACCCGAACACGACATGAAAAAGTGAAGTCTCTAGATTTCCTAGTCTCTAGGTTTTCATATTTTAGAATTTAGAATTTCCTATATTTATCAAATGAACAAAAACACAATACTAATAATTTTACTAACTTCCGTGGTACTTACTATGATTAGAAATTCAAAGCTTGGTTTTTAGCGGCAGCCATTAGGAGTCAGGACACAAGTTTGAAACAGAATACATAATCCAACTATCTTCTATACTACCCGCATTGACTAACGACCTGGGGTACTTTGTGGTCCCTTGGCCACTTTACAAGACCAAGGGGTCGATTTTTGAAAGTCACTAGGTGTTAAAAATAAATACTTAAGGAAGGTATTTTACGTCGTCACAAATCAGAAATTTCTTCCACGCTGGACTGGGAGCGATAGAAAAACAGAATGTTCTAGCTGCCCTTGCTTCCTGGGCATGCTGTAGAAGTGGGCAAAGATATTTGGTGTTTTATAATTTAGGCGATGGGCTGACAACATATCACTGTAGCGATACACATTGCAATCTAAAATTTCCCTCAATTTTTGTCAGATGTGGCGAAGGAGCCTTTTACGAGGCGTTTTAAGCTCTGCCTACCCCGTAAAGGACAAAGGCGTGACTTTATGTATGTATGTGCAAATTAGAATTTTTGCCGAGTGGTATGAAATCAAGTAAATTCAGTTGGTCAAAGCAGAGAGATACGTTGCATGGTAGGCAACGTAGGTTACCAGCTGTGTTAGCAGTTCCAATCTCGCTGCTGTATGAAAATATACGCATTTTTTCGCATCCATCTACTTTCAAAAATCGTTCTCTTCGCGTAGACGAAGCCTTTTTACCGGTCGTCAACCTAGGAATAGAGTCCACATAGAATCACTAGAAATGCGCACTACGGTACTATGTTTTTACTCTCTCGGTACCGTTTTTATAGGACAAGGTGTCGATTCTTAGATGACATGAATGAGTAGCTTATAAATGATATATTAAACGCCTAGGCTTTTAGCCATAGATGTATAAGAAATAAATTCCTGTATAGAAAAGACTGTTTTAAAAAATAGTGCAGTGATGACTAATGTATTTTTTAGTATTTATTTATTTCAATTACAACGGCGTACCAATTACAGTAATCGAGGGTAATGTATGATATTGATGACCAAATTTAATGCATTAAATTAATAACATTGTTATTTTGGTGACTTTTTTGTTTGTGATCGATAGTTAAAAAGTTTTACCAAGAAATATGACAACAAAATATTTTGACACTTCATACGTATTAGAATTACTTTATTCTAGTCACATAAATTAGTTAGGTACCTATATATTCTCGTAATTAAAAGTATATTTAAGTACTAATTGGTGCTTTGTATTGTTGCAGGTAAGCTCCAACCACATCTGTGTCTTCTGGCGACGTTGTATCGATAAATTATAGGGGATCATAATACTGTACGTAGTAACACATTCAATAGGAATATATTCAACTCTATTAATAGGAAGGAGGTAACTATAAAGCTGTCTTAATTTTTTCAAGGAAACTTCATAATTTTTTTCTAGTAACCTATAGAGGTAAGTCATATTTATTTGTTTGGTACTATGATTTGACTAAATAAGTGATGATTATAATGTCTTTACCAGCAGATTTTTTATATATCAAAAAGTTAGTACCTATTTTATGCTTTGTAACAGTAAAATGTTGAGTGCACCTGCTTCAATTCTTCACAGTTTACCTTATAGTTGGCCGTTAGAGAATTCCGCGTGGCATTAGAACCGCCCTTTCTACATTGTGCAATAAAGTAAAAAAAAAACACTTGTTCCTTTTTCTTATATTCAAAACTATACTTTTAAATTTTATTGCCACTTCTAGTAGCTAAATGCAATACTTGAGGATTACTAGAATTGAGGGTGCGGTGAAAAGCTGGTGTCTAGTGGTCACACAAGCCCGGCAAGAAAGCTGTTACCGTTTTCGCATCCAAACGGCTATCGTGTACAGGGTGTGTCATAAAATATTAACTCAACATCTTCATCAGCTCATATTTTTGACCCTGCTGAGGGGCATGAGCCTACCCTGAATAGGGTGAATATTTATCATTTTTTGTTCACGTGATAGAGTTTTAAATTAATATTTAGTTTAAAATGTTAGTATGACGGTAAATGCAATTTCTACGTACGGTGTAGTATTTCCGTTCAGGTGATAGGTAGGTATACATACAACCACAAATATTCGAGACATATTTCCGCAGTTAAGTATGCGAGTCCTTATTCTTGAATGATTCAAAAAGATGCAGCTTTTTATACTGACAGTAAAATTGGCCCAACACTTTGCTATACACTTTTAAAATACTACTTACAACCTATTTATGTCCAATCCCCAACACCATGTATAAAGCAAGTCTTGCGAAACAGGTTTAAAAGAATTACACGGTAAACGCCAGAGATTCTTCTATAACAGTTACAATAAAGAAAAGGGAGCTTTAAAAATATAATGATAAATAATCCAGACGAGGCGTTACTACTACTGGATATACCTACTGTAAAAGTTAGTAAAGAGACTCAAGAATCATTAAAGTGATGATGAGGTGAATAAGTTTTATGATGACCACATGTGGCTATTATTAATAGGCCGTCAAAGCCTAGCCTACTTAGCAGAGGATATAACGTTGCATTATTTAAAAATAAACTTTGCTATTTTACCTATCTAGTCCGCTCATAGCCACAAAGCCAACTCGAATTGCACACCGCACTAACTGCTAACAAAGCTTGAAATATTAATTATGCGTCCCGGCCCAACGTGACGTCAGATCACAGCAGCACAATCTGGTATTCCATCAGATTAAACAATAAACGTAACTATTTCATTTGATGGTGATGTTATACGGCATGATGTTGTGGGGTAACAGTAAAAATGCTCAGTTTACGGCTGGTCGTTTAATATCCTAATAATATGAGATTTATATCTGAACTGTTCCACTTATTATGGTATACTGGATAAAGGGATATGGAACTTTAAAATGAATGAAATATTTTTTTTATTATTATTTTAATTTAAGATCAGTCAGGTACAGTACACCATTGTAAACCCGTATTATTTTGAATAGTTGATAGATTACGAGGGTACAATAGAGAGGCATATTCGATGTATCTCCCTCGTGTGAGCGAGCAAGTGTTCTATTAGTGATGTAACGAGTTTTCATAAATCTTTTGACATTCGTAAACCATACGAATATGACTTTTTTTTTCAGTGATACCGAGGTACCAAAGTACAAAAGTACGCAAAATTTGTTGAGCCATAAAACATCATGGTAAAATTTTTAAACTAACATTTTGACGTTCAAGTGAGTGGCTTAGAAGATGTATATTGTCTTTTCAAGCTTTACCATCTGCACGAATTTGGTAGGTGTGCAGATATGATGTGCCTCATCTTCTTTCTACGGGTAAATTTATTTAGTGTCAAGTGAAACTGAGGGGTGAAAGCAAGTTATGAATTGTGGAGGTAGCGATCGTGGATCAAATATAAAGACTTTGAGTGGCTTACTCTAGGAAAGTTACCCATAGTGGGAAGTACCACCACTACTTCTCGGTGGTACAAATGGGATATACCTACATAATATGTCCCGCTAGTACCACCTGTAGTACAATTCGGTGGTACTAGCGGTCCTACAGGAAAGTTTCATGTTTGATATCGCTATCACTAAAAAATTACATTCGGTGCACCCTTCGGTTACATCACTAGCTCCTATCTGTCGAAGATAAACCTCATTAGCATACATATTGTTACCAGCACGTGGTTTTAGGGCACAAAGGGCGGAGGGCTGTCAATGGAAAAACGCAAACAGTTATTTAACTACCTATACAATGAGGTCCTAAAGGGCGTTTAGTGGTAATCTGAAATTGATACTTTTTATGCTGGTTTTCAAACGATAAAAAAAACTGTAAAAGAACCGTGTAGGTAGAGCTAGATTGTCAACCCTTTGATAGGCACAGGAAGATTCATACTAAGACTCCGTATTTATGAAGCGATCTCAAGAATGAGAGCAATATTAAGTATGGATTTGACAGGCCGTTTCGTACTGAAATAACATTTCTGATACGTACTCAAAATCTCTGTCAGTCTCAAGAGCTGATTATTGATGCAGACCTAATTCGCTAAGAGAGTGTCGAACTAATCTTGATTTTCTCTCAGTATTATTAAATTAATTAAGTTCTAATAGCCTCTACATTATTATTTTACAGTAGCAAGGCCTTCAAGGCATTGTCACAGGTGGCCTTTATAAAATTATGCCGAAGCATATGGGGGCTAATCCATCACCATACCCCGATAGCGCCAGAAGCCATTAATCATCCCCTATTGATTAATGTGTCTCCATGCAAAGTGACTAATTTACTTCATACGAAAGTTGATGAAATTTGCACGGATTTTTTGTAGTATCGTTCATTATCGCTCTAAATAATGGGCACCACATCATAAAATATGTGGTGCGTGTAACTTGTAAAATTTCGGGTCAGCCTTGGTTTTTTGATGTTTAAATAGCATAATACCTTATGACATGCCTTTATGTTATGATATGAGCTTTGTAGGTACGGACTACGTTCTGTGTATAAATATAAAGGCTATAAAATACATACCTACTACCTATTGAACTTTTAAAATGTAGATAAGATAGGTAATGAAGGCTAAAAAAATATTTTTGATTTATTAATCACTTGATAATGTGATTAGGGTCTATGATTAGGATTATACCTACGTGCCCTTGACACTGCCTGAAAGAGCCATAAAATCTAAAAGAAGGTTATGTCTTTGAAAATATATACCTTTCACCAGAAATCTGTTAACAAGTTACCAGGAGCCTCGTCTGGATTATTTATCATTATATTTTTAAAGCTCCCTTTTCTTTATTGTAACTGTTATAGAAGAATCTCTGGCGTTTACCGTGTAATTCTTTTAAACCTGTTTCGCAAGACTTGCTTTATACATGGTGTTGGGGATTGGACATAAATAGGTTGTAAGTAGTATTTTAAAAGTGTATAGCAAAGTGTTGGGCCAATTTTACTGTCAGTATAAAAAGCTGCATCTTTTTGAATCATTCAAGAATAAGGACTCGCATACTTAACTGCGGAAATATGTCTCGAATATTTGTGGTTGTATGTATACCTACCTATCACCTGAACGGAAATACTACACCGTACGTAGAAATTGCATTTACCGTCATACTAACATTTTAAACTAAATATTAATTTAAAACTCTATCACGTGAACAAAAAATGATAAATATTCACCCTATTCAGGGTAGGCTCATGCCCCTCAGCAGGGTCAAAAATATGAGCTGATGAAGATGTTGAGTTAATATTTTATGACACACCCTGTACACGATAGCCGTTTGGATGCGAAAACGGTAACAGCTTTCTTGCCGGGCTTGTGTGACCACTAGACACCAGCTTTTCACCGCACCCTCAATTCTAGTAATCCTCAAGTATTGCATTTAGCTACTAGAAGTGGCAATAAAATTTAAAAGTATAGTTTTGAATATAAGAAAAAGGAACAAGTGTTTTTTTTTTACTTTATTGCACAATGTAGAAAGGGCGGTTCTAATGCCACGCGGAATTCTCTAACGGCCAACTATAAGGTAAACTGTGAAGAATTGAAGCAGGTGCACTCAACATTTTACTGTTACAAAGCATAAAATAGGTACTAACTTTTTGATATATAAAAAATCTGCTGGTAAAGACATTATAATCATCACTTATTTAGTCAAATCATAGTACCAAACAAATAAATATGACTTACCTCTATAGGTTACTAGAAAAAAATTATGAAGTTTCCTTGAAAAAATTAAGACAGCTTTATAGTTACCTCCTTCCTATTAATAGAGTTGAATATATTCCTATTGAATGTGTTACTACGTACAGTATTATGATCCCCTATAATTTATCGATACAACGTCGCCAGAAGACACAGATGTGGTTGGAGCTTACCTGCAACAATACAAAGCACCAATTAGTACTTAAATATACTTTTAATTACGAGAATATATAGGTACCTAACTAATTTATGTGACTAGAATAAAGTAATTCTAATACGTATGAAGTGTCAAAATATTTTGTTGTCATATTTCTTGGTAAAACTTTTTAACTATCGATCACAAACAAAAAAGTCACCAAAATAACAATGTTATTAATTTAATGCATTAAATTTGGTCATCAATATCATACATTACCCTCGATTACTGTAATTGGTACGCCGTTGTAATTGAAATAAATAAATACTAAAAAATACATTAGTCATCACTGCACTATTTTTTAAAACAGTCTTTTCTATACAGGAATTTATTTCTTATACATCTATGGCTAAAAGCCTAGGCGTTTAATATATCATTTATAAGCTACTCATTCATGTCATCTAAGAATCGACACCTTGTCCTATAAAAACGGTACCGAGAGAGTAAAAACATAGTACCGTAGTGCGCATTTCTAGTGATTCTATGTGGACTCTATTCCTAGGTTGACGACCGGTAAAAAGGCTTCGTCTACGCGAAGAGAACGATTTTTGAAAGTAGATGGATGCGAAAAAATGCGTATATTTTCATACAGCAGCGAGATTGGAACTGCTAACACAGCTGGTAACCTACGTTGCCTACCATGCAACGTATCTCTCTGCTTTGACCAACTGAATTTACTTGATTTCATACCACTCGGCAAAAATTCTAATTTGCACATACATACATAAAGTCACGCCTTTGTCCTTTACGGGGTAGGCAGAGCTTAAAACGCCTCGTAAAAGGCTCCTTCGCCACATCTGTGTCTTCTGGCGACGTTGTATCGATAAATTATAGGGGATCATAATACTGTACGTAGTAACACATTCAATAGGAATATATTCAACTCTATTAATAGGAAGGAGGTAACTATAAAGCTGTCTTAATTTTTTCAAGGAAACTTCATAATTTTTTTCTAGTAACCTATAGAGGTAAGTCATATTTATTTGTTTGGTACTATGATTTGACTAAATAAGTGATGATTATAATGTCTTTACCAGCAGATTTTTTATATATCAAAAAGTTAGTACCTATTTTATGCTTTGTAACAGTAAAATGTTGAGTGCACCTGCTTCAATTCTTCACAGTTTACCTTATAGTTGGCCGTTAGAGAATTCCGCGTGGCATTAGAACCGCCCTTTCTACATTTGTGCAATAAAGTAAAAAAAAAACACTTGTTCCTTTTTCTTATATTCAAAACTATACTTTTAAATTTTATTGCCACTTCTAGTAGCTAAATGCAATACTTGAGGATTACTAGAATTGAGGGTGCGGTGAAAAGCTGGTGTCTAGTGGTCACACAAGCCCGGCAAGAAAGCTGTTACCGTTTTCGCATCCAAACGGCTATCGTGTACAGGGTGTGTCATAAAATATTAACTCAACATCTTCATCAGCTCATATTTTTGACCCTGCTGAGGGGCATGAGCCTACCCTGAATAGGGTGAATATTTATCATTTTTTGTTCACGTGATAGAGTTTTAAATTAATATTTAGTTTAAAATGTTAGTATGACGGTAAATGCAATTTCTACGTACGGTGTAGTATTTCCGTTCAGGTGATAGGTAGGTATACATACAACCACAAATATTCGAGACATATTTCCGCAGTTAAGTATGCGAGTCCTTATTCTTGAATGATTCAAAAAGATGCAGCTTTTTATACTGACAGTAAAATTGGCCCAACACTTTGCTATACACTTTTAAAATACTACTTACAACCTATTTATGTCCAATCCCCAACACCATGTATAAAGCAAGTCTTGCGAAACAGGTTTAAAAGAATTACACGGTAAACGCCAGAGATTCTTCTATAACAGTTACAATAAAGAAAAGGGAGCTTTAAAAATATAATGATAAATAATCCAGACGAGGCTCCTGGTAACTTGTTAACAGATTTCTGGTGAAAGGTATATATTTTCAAAGACATAACCTTCTTTTAGATTTTATGGCTCTTTCAGGCAGTGTCAAGGGCACGTAGGTATAATCCTAATCATAGACCCTAATCACATTATCAAGTGATTAATAAATCAAAAATATTTTTTTAGCCTTCATTACCTATCTTATCTACATTTTAAAAGTTCAATAGGTAGTAGGTATGTATTTTATAGCCTTTATATTTATACACAGAACGTAGTCCGTACCTACAAAGCTCATATCATAACATAAAGGCATGTCATAAGGTATTATGCTATTTAAACATCAAAAAACCAAGGCTGACCCGAAATTTTACAAGTTACACGCACCACATATTTTATGATGTGGTGCCCATTATTTAGAGCGATAATGAACGATACTACAAAAAATCCGTGCAAATTTCATCAACTTTCGTATGAAGTAAATTAGTCACTTTGCATGGAGACACATTAATCAATAGGGGATGATTAATGGCTTCTGGCGCTATCGGGGTATGGTGATGGATTAGCCCCCATATGCTTCGGCATAATTTTATAAAGGCCACCTGTGACAATGCCTTGAAGGCCTTGCTACTGTAAAATAATAATGTAGAGGCTATTAGAACTTAATTAATTTAATAATACTGAGAGAAAATCAAGATTAGTTCGACACTCTCTTAGCGAATTAGGTCTGCATCAATAATCAGCTCTTGAGACTGACAGAGATTTTGAGTACGTATCAGAAATGTTATTTCAGTACGAAACGGCCTGTCAAATCCATACTTAATATTGCTCTCATTCTTGAGATCGCTTCATAAATACGGAGTCTTAGTATGAATCTTCCTGTGCCTATCAAAGGGTTGACAATCTAGCTCTACCTACACGGTTCTTTTACAGTTTTTTTTATCGTTTGAAAACCAGCATAAAAAGTATCAATTTCAGATTACCACTAAACGCCCTTTAGGACCTCATTGTATAGGTAGTTAAATAACTGTTTGCGTTTTTCCATTGACAGCCCTCCGCCCTTTGTGCCCTAAAACCACGTGCTGGTAACAATATGTATGCTAATGAGGTTTATCTTCGACAGATAGGAGCTAGTGATGTAACCGAAGGGTGCACCGAATGTAATTTTTTAGTGATAGCGATATCAAACATGAAACTTTCCTGTAGGACCGCTAGTACCACCGAATTGTACTACAGGTGGTACTAGCGGGACATATTATGTAGGTATATCCCATTTGTACCACCGAGAAGTAGTGGTGGTACTTCCCACTATGGGTAACTTTCCTAGAGTAAGCCACTCAAAGTCTTTATATTTGATCCACGATCGCTACCTCCACAATTCATAACTTGCTTTCACCCCTCAGTTTCACTTGACACTAAATAAATTTACCCGTAGAAAGAAGATGAGGCACATCATATCTGCACACCTACCAAATTCGTGCAGATGGTAAAGCTTGAAAAGACAATATACATCTTCTAAGCCACTCACTTGAACGTCAAAATGTTAGTTTAAAAATTTTACCATGATGTTTTATGGCTCAACAAATTTTGCGTACTTTTGTACTTTGGTACCTCGGTATCACTGAAAAAAAAAGTCATATTCGTATGGTTTACGAATGTCAAAAGATTTATGAAAACTCGTTACATCACTAATAGAACACTTGCTCGCTCACACGAGGGAGATACATCGAATATGCCTCTCTATTGTACCCTCGTAATCTATCAACTATTCAAAATAATACGGGTTTACAATGGTGTACTGTACCTGACTGATCTTAAATTAAAATAATAATAAAAAAAATATTTCATTCATTTTAAAGTTCCATATCCCTTTAT
>JARACY010003363.1:0-33874 GCA_029255725.1 Scrobipalpa atriplicella
TTTAATGTCTTTTTTTGTGCACGGTAATTAAAATTAGGGTGAATTCTTGTTGCGATAACCGGTATCTAATAAAATAACATAAGTAACTCTTAACTGTTAAACATGAAGCTAAACAGCTAATAGGCAGTTAATGTTGAAATCCCACCTGAGTTCAACTATTAACTATTTTGTATTACACATTTTGCTGCAACAATCGTATATTTTGCTTATGTTTTTGCTATAATGATTGGTATTTTTTATACCGGGTGTAAGGGACAGCGTCCCGCAAACTTATGGGGGTTGCTCAGTCAAGGATACTGAACACATATCACCAGGATTTTTTTTCAGGAAATGAAAAAAAAAATTTGCTTTTCCATACAAATTGTCTGATCGATGCGGTCATTTTGTATGAAAAAGCTAATTTTTTTTTTATTTCCTGAAAAAAAATCCTGGTGATATGTGTTCAGTATCCTTGACTGAGCAACCCCTGTAAGTTTGCGGGACGCTGTCCCTTACACCCCGTATACCGTTAAACAATACCCTTTTCATAATATCGCTAGATTTTTTTATCAGATCGGTATGTTAGTATAAAATATCGGTTACAAAAAATACTAGCATTGGGCTACTGGTATCGCCCCTAATAAGAAAATATTATAAGTAATTATAGCTAGAGGATGGCAATTTTGTGTGTTTATTTGCGCCTAATCGCTTCATGTTTACATTAATTAAAGATACTTTGGGTCTGTAGGGTGCTTTATTACGGAAATAAATTTTATCCGAACGCAAACGCAGAAAATTCCAATTTTTACTGTTTTTTTTTATTGCTATCTTCGAATGATAAGATTTTAAGATAATTTGAAATATTCTTGTTATTTTTCATACAAAATTTTAATGAGTTGTAATTTACAGAGCCTCAAAAAAAAATAATACTATATCAGCCTCAAAAATAATAACTCCGAACCAAACCTAACCTGCTGCAGCTGAAATGAATTTTTTGAGGCTGATTTAGTAATTTTTTGATGCTCGAAAATTTGTTTCCCAATTTTAATCTCTTTAGTCAAAATATAATTAGTTTTATTTTGGTACAAACGTACGGAAGTACCTATATTGTGTATTTTAGGAAGTGTAATATTGGAAAAAGTCTAGTTTCCGGTCGTATTTTCCGGTTGGTTAGCCGATTTTACGGCCAATTGATTCGGCAAAGGTCGCTGGACAAAGCCGATAAATGCCGAATACCCGATAAGGGCCCATACAGACGAACTGCGAATTTCTAATGTCGTTGGCTTTCAGGCTAATTACCTATTATAATTATCTCTTCTTCTTTTTGTCGTGTGGGTTTTGAGTCAATCGACTCGATGAACTCTGGGGTCAGAATTTTTTAACCGTATGGCTATTAGGCCTCTGACATGTTTTTGTATAACGTGTACTCTTTTTTCTTCCAGACAATCAGGTCATTCAGCCTGCATTGTCCTAACCAAACAGGGGAACACCTCACAAAGCGATAAATTGACAATTATCAACTTTGTGTCTAGCTCCTTAGGAAAATATCACTCACTTTAAACGTAGGTATTATTATTTATTGAGTATACCAACAGCTCTATGATAAAAAATAAGAAAGTACCTACTTCCCGTGTGGTGCCGGGTTAGAATAGCATCACCCCATCACTTCCTGCGGGTGTCGTAAAAGGCGACTAGAGGATAAATCCAGGGAATGGGCAGCAGCGTTCCCTGTGAATGAAAAACTTCTACTGCGCTCACCAACCCGCCTGCCAAGCGTGGTGACTACGGCATATATACCACCAATTTTGGGGACGCCCATGTCCAGCAGTGGACTGTTGTGGCTGATGATGATGAAGTACCAACTTATAAACAATTTCACAAAACATAAGCATAAAATTAATGTTTACAAAATAGTTTTGCATTTGCAGTGCAGTCAGGATGCAGTCAGATTGGAGTTTGTCTGTTCAAATCCTATGAGTGAAAGTAGACCCATTTTGAGGGGTATTCGATAAATGTTAAGAGCTTTTAGGGGTTTGCACCATTCGGTTTTGTAAAAGGTAGGGTAGGTATCTATAATCACGCCTGGATCAGTTAAACGGTAGGCAGAGCTTTAGGGCGATTTTGCCACGTCTGACAAGTCAACTGGCGATACGTATTTACGTATTTAGGAAAAACAGAAATTACCTTTTATCCCGTCGTTTCAACTCGGTTACACGAGTCATAAATACGTTTCGCGTGTTGACCCGTTTAAAATAGTAAAATAATCGTAAGTTATACGCCTGACAGGGTTTAAGAAGCTCATCCCTAAAATTCGTCGAAGGATACTTACAGTTTACACGGGAAAAGAAGTAGCTTGAAAATTCTACATTTTCGACGAATGACCCGACGGACCCCTGGTGTCAGAGCTTTTGAACCGTCTAAAAGTAACAGCAAATAGGCCTCTGACCACTATCAAAGACAGCGACCGGGACCGACGGCTAATGGCCCTCCGAAGCACGGAATCTTTTTTGGCAAACTGTATTGTCCTATTCAAACTAACTGTGATAAATTGACAAATATTAACTTTGTGTTCTCGTCGTAGGAATCGAACCCACGACCTTCGGATCGGGAACCCTAGGCTCAAACCACTAGACCACGAAGAGCTTTAGGCTGTCAGCTGTAAGATAGAAATTAGCAAACATAAGTCGCTTGATGCGTGTTTCGAATATTTTTCTCAAGACTTACAATTTTACGCTGATAAGGAAACTTGCCAGACGGGCCTTTAAAATGCCACTTATTAAGTTAACTTATCTTTCATGCTAGACTGGGAGCGATAGAAAAACCCAGAATTGTGTCAGCTGCATCTCCTCCCGGACATGCTGTAACAACCAGCTATGGGATACGAGCGTTTCAATATATTGTAATTTAGGCGATGGGCTGACAACCTGTCATGCCACTACAGCAATATAGAGATCTATCAGTCTTAAAAAACCCTCAAAACTTGTAGGAAGTAGCGGAACGACCTTTGTTTGGGTCGTTGACGCTCTATACCTACCTACCTAGGCGTGATTGTATGTATGTACTTAGTGAAGGTGAATACATTTGTTTTAGACTCAACATTGCTCGCAGGATTGACTGCCGTTATGATAGGAAATGTCTTGAGTGGCTGCTAAAGGCTACGGAAAGGTAGAAGGTAAGTCTCAAGAAATTGGCCGACGATAAGGGTGAAGGTTGTGGTAAGCTGCGGAAGGCATAAGACCGATCAGGGAGGTCTATGACCGGCAATGCTGAGACGACGACGAAAACGACTGAAGTAAAATAACACAATTCACGAACTTTACATTGTAAAACGACGAAAAACCGTTTGGCCATATTGTTTAAATGTACCACAGTTCGCAAAAAAGTAATTTACAAAAGCTCAAAAGCCGAATCGACCCGACACAACTGATTTCATGATTTATAATATCCCTAGGTTTCACTCTATTTCTTATTTGCAGTTAAAAAAAAACATAAAAGTAATGCGACATTTTAGCCTCTATAACGTTTCCAACGCTAACCTTTGACATCGAGTAACGTATTTAAATTCATAGTCTTATGAAGTTAGCCTAGTCCCCCCCTGGTTGAGGGAAGAGGGGGGTGAGAGGCGTGACTGTACACTTTTTGGCTTCGGCTAAGCCGGATCGCCACTAAACCGGTCTGGTGGTAAAACGGTTTAGCTGAAAATTTATTAATATTTTTAACTGAGGCCAAGGTATCAGTTTATAGGTGGCTCAGTTGACGAAGAACCCACAATTTTAAGGTTAAATTGAAATTCGAACAATTTATGCACTCTACTCAATTTTCAATCCTTTACGACCATATTCTACAGCAGATGGTAATCGGTCACATAGAGTCAAAACTTAAAGGTGAATCCTTGTTTTTATAGCCAAAATTAAGTTTCACATGTATAGAACAGCTACCTGATGAACTAACACAGAAAATCCATTGCGTAGAAATTCTTTCAAGACATGAAAAATAATTTAGCTTCATAGCGTGGTCATTTTGTATGGAGATGTATCTTTTTCGTTTTAATTTCCTGATAGAATTCCTTTGTGTTTGTTCAGTTTCGTAGAAGTTGCCTCTTACTATAGACGAATAAAACAAAGAGGACTGATAACCTCCCTTATAAACTGCGTACACCGCTACTTAGCAGTGCCATCTATTGACATTAGCGAAATATTATGTAAACTGAATAAATGTATTTTAATTCAGATGTTTTTAACAGCATTTCTCAATGTGTATTTCTACTTTAAAAATCTTAAAAGATAATTTGGTTCAAGTTGTTATTGATTTTTCTTCAATTTTATGACCTATGTTAACAACGGACTCTTCGAGCAATATGCCACCGCCATCTAGGTTTTGCTCGCATTTTGACCTTTTTATCGAGTATCGAGGTACGCTCTCTAGTATGGCGGTTAGCAGTCCTCTAGAGTAGTGCTGCTCATGCTCTTACTATAAAATTGTTTTGTTCAGTTTGTCTGATTAACTGTAAAAATCTGCTGATGCTATCGATTCGGTGAGCCGTACCTTTTTGTTCTCTAATGATAGAAAATGACAGTTGACAAGTTTGTATTGTATTTGTATTAACTTCGTAGACCATATTGGCAGTTGAGTCTTGTCTTGTCTTGCCGTTAATGTCCCACTCAAAGGCCTTTCTCCGGTTTCTCCACGACTCTTGATCCTGTGCTTCTTCCGGTCAGTCCACGAAAAGTATTTGATAAAATCGAGTTACACCCTTTCACCACCCCGCCGTTTTCTCAGAAGGAGTTAAAATGCTATAGTTCGTGCGACCGCATAAATTAACCACCGTAACTCGTAGAAGAAACCGCCGCGCATATTATCGCAAATTTTGGCGCCAAGATTAACGAAATATTCGCAACATTAATTATTCATGGAGCAAAAATGTACTGAGTTTCGATTGGCCATTAATTTTTGAGATAACACGGCTGTTTCCTAGGCTGTGAGCTGCTGGAGCGATAGGATAACATAGAATGTGCCAGCATTTTTTTTTAATTATCACTACCCAGTCAGGGATGACAGTGACAGTGTCGACGATGGAGCTCACCCAGAAGATGCCTGTAATGGCACTGGTATACTCACGCACAGACGGAACACAGCAAACTGTTTGACGCCGGACTCCGGAGGGCGGGTGGTCGCGAGCCAGGCGGCCCCTTGCAGAGCCTACCACCGCTTTGTTTGGATCATTTAGCCGGACTTATTCACAGGCAAGCCTGTGTTGCCGTTTCCCGGGACGGACCACTAGGAGGTAGATTCCATTCCACCCCAATTGCTGTTGTCTTTTCCCGGACGCCATCGTGCTTTAGTTTCTCAAAATCATTTCCAAAAAGTCTTTATGAGTTTGGTTACGCTCTGCTTACCTTCCAAGGGATGCCGGTATGACTTATATGTATGTGTGTAGAAATTTGGGTGGAATCTGACACTGTTTGTAATACCAGTAGTAGCAAGTCGATGTGTATGTCTGTTGGTATCGACAGACCAATAAAGTGCGGGCCTCTTTACGACCCCGCAACTACCCGACCGCTATTAGGCGATCGCTATTTGCTTGGGTCGCACAAAGTATAAAAGTTACTGGATGCGGCAGTTTTTTACCCGACTGTGCGAAGCAAATATGGGTACGGTGCTGAGAATACGCTGCATTTCATGACCCTATGTAAAGAAATCCAGAAAATGGATATGTTGGCAGAGGACGACCAAAGAAAAGATGGATAGACTGCGTGAAAGATGATATGTCTGAAACAGGTGTGAGTGTTGATCTGACGGCTGACACGGATGAGTGGAAGAAGAAAACGTACTGCGCCGACCCCAAATAGGATAAGGGCAAGCGAATGATGATGATGATTTCTGGATTTTATACTATAGTCGACGATGGAGCGAGATCACTCAGAATATTCCTGTTATAGCACTGGCACTCTCACGCACCGACACACCAAGACTCCGGTGAGAGGATGGTCGCGACTAAGGCGGCTGCTTGCGAAGCCTACCACCGCTATGTTGGGATCGTTCAGCCGGACTTATTCATAAACAAACATGTATTACCGTTGCCCGTGGCGGCCTACTAGGAGGTAGATCCATCCAACCCCAAAAAAATACACATGCCGCATCCAACCGCCAATAGTTTTCCCAATTCGGTACAATCGTCGTATCTTTGTTGGGCACGTAAACAGAAGCAGGATCGTAAAAGAAAATGCGTCCGACTGTACCGGACAACTTCCGTACGTATTTATTTATCGATCACTGTACACGACTAATCCTTGGGGGAGGAAAGTAAGTATAAACTGAAACTGAGAATTCATTGATAGTTGCGACGGGCGGCTTTGTAGTTCACAGATCAAGTACTTTTTTGTCTTGTAAATTATACTTCCTACAATGCAGGGTGTAAGGGACTACTACAAACGGACAGTGGTTGCTCGCTCAGACAACAAAATGGGGATAAAAACGCAAAGCTAATTGCAGATGGCGCCACTGTTGCGTGTTCCAAAAGAGACGAATGAGAAGACACAAAACTGATATTGATATTGACAGAATACTGACCAATCACAGGAAAAAGGAACACTCAACAGTGGCGCCATTTAGTTCTCAGTTTTTAACCCCATTGACACGAAGTAATTCTATCAGAAAAACAAAAAAAAAACTAAATGACCACCTCGATCAGACAAATTAGTATGGAGAAACCAATTTTTTTTTTATTCCTGAAAGAATTTCTTGGTGAAAGTTGTCTGAAAACTCTGCTGAAAACTGTCTCTTATACCTATAAGTATGCCAAGTTTGAGCGCCTAAAGTTTACATAAAAATATCTAATGATATAGGCAGTCTCATTATTCCTTCACTATCAATCTTTTGATTACCTGTACGACACAAAGTAGAAGCATAACATTTTTATGCTCATATAAAAATAATGCCTCAGATTTTATGGCACAACTTATAACTTGTAATTATTATGGGAAAGTTATGGGGTATGGTATGATATTTTGGGGTAATCACCCCTATTCGATGATTTCCTTTGATTAGTGTCGTATCTTCATATTATGACGTCGTTATTATGGTTCTATTAGATAATAATGACGTCGGAAAATAAGTGCTTCCGTGCAGGAGGACCAACAATAACTATAGAATGTACCAGCTGCTTCTATTTCTGGGTTGAACTGTAAAATTTGATAAATAGTCGGTGTATTGTAATACTATATAGCTCTTCGTGTTTTCCTGTACATTAATTATGCAGTTACGCTCTTCTCTACATAACCCTTAAGGGTTATAGGCATGCATTTCTATATCAGTCTCATTTTATCTAGAAAAAAACCTGTCCTCATAAAATGCTAATGAAAGATACAGGCCCATTTTGCATTTCTACGTACAGTCAGCGACACGTGCATTACTACATCGCCTGAAGCATATTCAAGTACAATCAAAAAGAAAAGTGGTTGCTTAATTTTCATTAAGGCCTGCGACTTTTAATATAATAAGTACTAAATCTTATAAATCTGTCAGCATTTCGTAAGAAATTGATAATGGTAAGGTAAATTGGTAGGATACGAAAAATATGACATACAATTTTATTCTCATAATATAATTTTCTGCGTTTTTTAACTTTAGTAGAAATACAAACTGACAAAAGAAGGGCGTATCATCTATTATAACTATAAGGAGCAGATAAGGAGTTAATTTCCTTAATTTTTTGCTCGAAAAGTGTAATTTTATTTCTAAGTAAGAGAAATCAGAAACGGAATTTTTACTTTGAAATGATTCGAACCGGCGTCATAATCTCTTACTTTTTAAAACATTATGGCCCTTATTAATAAAAAGCACTTGAGACTGACGGCTAGATTGAGTTCGTATCAGAAATGTCATTTCAGTACATTATGGTCTGTCAAACCCACCACACTGAATACTGCTCTCAATCACATATCAGCCTAAATTGTTTCAACGATAGCGACATCTATCGTGTTATTTTACAACTGAACAAGTTTTTTCTTTTGCCTCTCATATTTCAGAGGGTACCTACCTACCTATATTATCGGTTCAACTGTACCTGAAGCAAGTTTTTTTTTAAAATTTATTGGCATAATTTTAGAACCTTTATTATCAGTTCGACTGTACCCGAGTACAATGCTAACAAAAGAACAATCGTGCCGCACAAATCTTAATCTTAGCATTCATTATGGAGGTACAGCAAACCTGAATTTATCCTGCTTTATGAACTACGCCCGGTTACAGAGCTTCTGAGTACAGGTAGCTTCACTGGTTAGTTTTTTATATATACAACGTGTAACAGAAAGGGTATATGCATCGAGAAATGTGTGAATCTACCCATGAAACTGAACAACTTTCCCTCAGGAACATAGGTCGAAATCAGAAAAAAAAAAAATTGACTTCCCATACTAAATACGCTATCAGCTGATGCATTTTGTATGAAAGGTCACAATTATTTTTTCGTTTTTCGACCTATGTTCCTTAGGGAAAGTTGTTCAGTTTCATGGGTAGATTCACACATTTCTCGATGCATATACCCTTTCTGTTACACGTTGTATATAGGGTTATTTTTAGTTAGCTTACTAGGTACGCTAACTGATAGAGGGAGGGAGCTTAGACAACGAAAATTAGGAAAGAATAATATTAAGTACTAAAAATAAAATGATTTTCCCATACAAACCACTTCAATCTGACACCTGGGTTCATCGGGTCGATTGACTTGAAACAGCTTGAAACCGATACGACAAGAGACAGAGAGGGAACACATTTTCTATTGGTTTATTTTTATTAAAATTTTCATGTCTGAGCAACCTGCGAGCAGCATATATTTTTTTTATAATTGTTTGAATTGGTGTCTAACTTCCATGCTGGACTGTGAGTGATGGAAAAGCATAGAATGTGCCAGCTGCATCTCCTTCCGGTCATGTTGTAGAAACCAGCTAAGGGATTCGAGGGTAACAGTGTATTGCAATTTAGCCGATGGGCTGACAACCCGTCACTATAGCAATATAAAATAATCATCTGTAATAATCCTAAAAAAAAATCTAACGTGACGGAACGTCCTTTGGTTAGGTCGTTTTTGCTCTGCTTACCCCATAAGGGATAAAGGCGTCATATTATGTATGTATGTAGGTATGTTGTCTGAAGAACATCCTATATTGATTTGGATTTGCGTAGAGTGCGTACTGAACCGCCTAAAACATAACTCTTAGGTAGGAGACAATGAAGTAATTCAACCTGCAATGAAAATGAAAAATTAAATGAAAATAAAAAATTGTGTTCCCGGGGGAATCGAACCCACGTCCTGTGGATCGGGAGCCCATGGCTCAGACCACTACACCATGGAAGCACACCTGAAGCAGGCAATCGCTCTGTTAGTAATGAGGGAGAATATTACTCGATCGCCCGCGGCCATTTTAATTTTCCACGGAATCACCTTGCAGGGCCTTTTTTGCAGCTCTATATTGGGGTAACTGCCTCCGTGGTCTGGTGGTCTGAGCCATGGGCTCACGACCTGGAGGTCCCGGGTTCGATTCCCGGCGAGGGACAATGACTCTGTGTTGTTGTTTCTAGTTTGGTTAGGACATTGCAGGGTGATCACCTGATTGTTCGAAAAGTAAGATGATCCATGTTGTCGGTAGGGCATGTAAATAGTCGGTCCTGCGCCTGATTTCTTTCTCATTGTGTCAGTCAATCTCTCCCATCAGAATAAAAAGATTGAAGGAATAGAGAGTGCACTTTGTGTGTAGCGCAAACACTTGGGCACTAAAAATTAGTCCTGCGCAGTTGGACGATCTCTGGGATATTGGCCGCCATCACCGAAAACCGGTTGGGAGGATTATTACCCCATCAAAGGCGCGTTTGATTTTATGTACGTATTGTAGTAGAAAATATAAAGCATCGTAGGTAGGTATAAGTAGGTTATTAATAATATCTAAGATCTTCCATGCTGGACTTGGAGTGATAGAAAAACATAAAATGTGCCAGCTGCATCTCCTCCCGGGCATGCTGTAAAAACCAGCTAAGGGATTCAAGGTTTTAACCCGTCACTGTAGCAATATAATAATCATCTGCAATAACCCTTAAAACTTGTCAGACGTGGCGGAATGATCTTTCGGTCGTTTTTGCTCTGCCTACCCCATTAGGGATAAAGGCGTGATTCTATGTATGTATGTATTAATAATAAAGATAAGAAACTAGGAAATCATAACATTTCAAGAGGTACTCCATACAAGCATCCACTTCAAAGCATCGATTTTCCTCGAATGCCCTTGGTAACTATAGGTGAGGTACTGATAATATTATTGTACTAAACTAAGTACTTACATAAAACATATTCACGCCTGCTATTCCTGACAGGGAAGGCAGAACTTCAACGGCTTAGGAGTACCTAAGCCGTTGAAGCGTTTCCGCCAAGTCTGACAATGGTGGCGATTCGGAAACAGCTTCAACTTAACTAATTTAAGTTTAGTCCTGTCACTTTCTAAAATTTGAATAAAATAGAGACAGCAACACAACAGCTGATTATAATTGTGTCAAACTGACGTATAACGCTCAAGATAAGTCAAATTAAGTTGTAATGTGAAAGGGTCCCGACTAAAATGCGTTTCGTTTCGTGCATTCGATCTATGTGACAGGTTTATAATAAGTCCGTCTATACTGCCATCCTTTACTGTTCGCTCGAAATGGAAAGTGACAGGACTAAACTTAAATAAGTTAAGTTGATTCTGTAACCGAATCGGTAGCAATATTGACACAACCTACCAAATTCCTATTAATTGTATAAACACAGCTGAAACATTTCATGTTTTGTATCTGCCAGTCCAGCATAAACTGTACCCACTATACAGGGTGTATAAAAATGAATGCGTTTCTTCAAATAGGAAGCGGTGCGGCGCCGTTGCGTCGCCGATGCGTCGTTTTTGTATAGAAACTTCAAATCAAGCTGCGCTGCGCAGACGTAAATTACATACAAAATTGACGCGCCTCCGCCTCGCCTGCGCCGCACCGCTTCCTATTTGCGATGCCCCTTAAACCACATGTTCTATAACATGTTCTGCTAAACAACAGCTTTTTCAAATGAAATTACTATTTAACTTTTTCAAACCACAATTTTAGATTAAAAATAAAGAATCTTTCTCCATATAAAATTGTAGACCAGGAGACTGAGCATTTTGTATATTCGAGTTAAATTTATTTGTATAGTACAGGTATTTCTATATCTAGTTTAGGCACCAGTCTCACACTTCGGAAAAATTCTATAATTTGTAGACTCAATAGTAAATTTTATATATTTGTATTTTAGATACTAAGTTAGTATAAGATTTGTGAGAAAATAAACAATTTATTATTATTATTATTTGTTGGTATACTTTTCAGTATCACGGGTCCACAGGGACCCGGTCCTTTGAGGCGTACGTGGGGCCAAAGCCAACAGCGCAGAGGCCTTTTTATACCAAATAATGTATTGTGATGTGTACATCATGCGGATACTCGCTCTGCTTGCACTATAGAAATACAACCAGAGCCAGCACCCGCATGATGCAAGGACTATTGCAAATAATGGTAGGAAAACTAGGTCTATGGGGAGGGATTTAGCTGGACCGGTTGCTGGGATATTGATTGAGACAACGGGACGCCTGCCAAATCAAATGTCTCAATCTCGATAATCTCGGCAGACGGTGACTCGCTACCGACTAAATGGGCCCCCTCAATAAGCGCCGCATGGCTAGGGAGCAACATTGGTGCCGATAGCTAAGGGTGTAGAGAGGTGAGACTGCGGGGCGCAAGATCCCAGTTGTGGTCAAGTGCCCCCGGCGTTATGACATTTTACACTTCCACCCTTCAAGCATATAGCTCTTGCGGTTCCACTCTGGACGGCCGGCTAAGGCAAGCCAGAGGTGGGGTCCATACGGGCCCCAGGAACAATAGGGTCCGTGGTGTCGCCAGTCACCAACAGTTCGCCACGAACTGCCCTGCGGGTAGCTAAGGGTGTAGAGAGGTGTGCTGCGCTTTCAAGTTCCTGTTTCCAGTCAGCATTACTCGCGGCTTTATGCCTTTAACACTTCCACCCTTCGAGTGAATACTCTTGCAACTCCACTCTGCCCAGCCGGTGAAGGCAAGACAGAGGCGGGCTCCCCCACGCATGGGTTCACCCAAAAGTATCTCGGGTCCGTGGTGGCGCTACTCACCAACAGCTTGCCAAAGCTGCCCTGCGGGGTTATTATTATTATTATTATTAAATCTTTTCATCGAGCTAAAATTTTTAGTTTTGGAATAGTTCTTTGTATCCTTACTAGAATATGTGGAACGCTGTACTTTTTATAAACTCTGTATGTCTCTTCTACTAAGTATGAAAAGGCTGTAAAGTCTTAAATATAAAATACGCATGTCTTGTTAAGGGTCTATGTGCTCGCGGCAACTGTCCCTTTCAAACCAGTGACAGAATGCGCGCTCTGTCCTTTTCTAGCATGGGGCTGTTTCAAGCCGATTTCATATATTTTTGCATATATCTCAATGTACACAAAATGTATTGAAAAACAGATTTGATTATGATGTTCTTCATAATTATACGGTGAATTTGATATAACATTTGCTGTTTCTAAACTCATAGAAATGTCACAGTTGTTGAAATTCGGCATTGAGACGCCAGATTTTCATGATATTTCTGATGATTTCCTTGTGTAATCATAGTATTTCAAGGTTATATCTATGAATCTAGTTGTTCTCCATATTTGAGAGAAGCTAACAATATATAGATTTATTGAAAATTCAACTATTAACTATCATTACAAAGTGAAATGCCGGACCGTGTTTAGCCCGATTTAGAGTACTTCCCTCCTTAAGAGGCCTGAAGTATTATTCATACCTAGGTAGGTATATGTCTCGTATCATAATATAAGTCCTAAATTTTACGATTTTATTATTAGCGAAGACTAAGGAGGTACAGATAGCAGCACAGGGAGAAAAGCGACACGTCAACGACGAAGAATAATTATTCAAATGTTATAGACCTATATCACGGGTGAGGTAGAGTCAGCAAAAAAGTCTTCAGTTTCTTTTATGTAATTTATTAACTCGTGTCTTTACTTAGACCAGTGGTGATTGAGGCAGAATCGATGATAGAAATAAAAAATTACTTGCCTATGCAAAACTGTCAGAGTATATTTTTTATTCCTTGTCTGGAAGAATTTCCTTGTAAACCGTAGCTAATTTTTGTTCTTTGGGCAATCCCTTACAGTTTGAGCATTGATTCCAAAATAACTTTGAATAAGAATTGTTTTGCTGACCTTACCACTAAGGCGTTATATTATCGGGCCCAATCTTGAAGTAAAAATATGATTATAGTCAACGCTGTAACTGACAAATGAGAAATAAGGGCGTCATACTCAGATACCTTCAGATTATATGACAGTCTTATGACAGTCTGGCCAAATGTACTTCCGGGATGTACTGTAAAAGCCGTATATGCATTATACGATATAATTTGTATACAGGGTGTAAAAAAAAGTACTATGTTCTTTTAAACCACATGTTCTACTGATGATACCAAACAACTTTCCCAAAGAAGAAAAATTTCAGCTCAAAAAAAAAATTTGCCTTTTCCATACAAAGATGCTCGCCGGGACCTGCAGTTTTGTATGGACAAAGAAACATTTTTTTTTTTCGAGCTAAAAATTTTGTGCTTTGGGGAAGTTGTTTGGTATCATCAGTAGAACATGTAGTTTAAAGGAACGTAGTACTTTTTTTTACACACTGTATAAAAAAAATGCCGACCTCATTTAAGGGGCTAAACTAAAACTACTTAATAAACTAAACAAGTATTTAATATTAGTACGAAAAATAAAGAAGGTTCTTTCATACAAAATGTCTCGATCCGCTGACAGGGAAATATTTTTTTTCCATAAAATCGAACGTAAGTTTTTCAGTTTCATGGGACTGACCAAATTTATAAAGTTTTTTTAAGACCTTTCATTAAGGCCCGTACTTATAATCAGCTCTCAAGAGTGACAGCGAGTTTGAGTTCATATCAGAAACGTCATTCCAATACAAAACGTGTCAAATCCGCACTCAATATTGCTCTCAATCTTGAGATGGCGTTATAAATACGAGCCTTAGGCTCTCAAGTTTGAGAGCGATATTAAGTGTGGATTTGACAGGCTGTTTTGTACTAAAATGACATTTCTGATTCAAACTGAAACTCGCTGTCACTCTTGAGAGCTGATTATAAATACGGGCCTAAGTACCTAACTCTATCGAGCGGGGAGCGGGAGAATATTCAGCATACAAACTGAGACATGATAGAAACCAAGGTTTGCAGACCAAGGTTGACTATTAGTCGACATAATAGTCGCAAAGCCTTGTAGTACCTACCACTATAAATCTAGTAAGTACGGTGGAAAAGACAGTATCAGTAAAAATATATACATTTCCCATCCTATAGACTACGATAAGACAAATGCAACTGTCTACGAACGAAGACATTCCATGGATAGTTCAACTTGGTTGGAAAAATATGGAAACGGTTTTTTTTGTTTTATCCAACATAAAAGAAAATATATTTAATATAACGTATTGTGGTTTTCCATATTGATGTGAGTGTCCGATATTTCAACGCAGTTGCATGCGTCATGATCATATCATAAAATATCTTATTTACGTTGTTAACGGTAATAGTTTTAAAAAGACTATCAAAGAAAAGTCGAAAAACAACTACTATCTAATAATAAATGGAATGCACCAGCAGATTTTCTTTTTTGGCATATTGGAAATGCTAATAAAGGGGTTTAAGTATTTTGACCTAACAATAAATACTATAGCAACTTGTACACTATTTGAAATCGCACTCAGCAATTATATGTATTGTCAGACGCGACGAAAGTCGTTTTATTGAGCTGTTGACGTTCTATCTGCCCCGTCCGTAAGTAAAGTAAAGGATAAATGTGTGATGATGTGTGGTCTGAGGGACCCTAAATCATTGACATTTACATTTATACATTTAACTCCTTGATCTCAGGGGTGTGTGAGTTATTCGTTTTAGGCTCTGTGGAGGATATGGGGGTGTAGAATGAAACTAAATAACTGGCATTTTACGGTAGTTATTACACACCGACTTTATTTATAACTAGGACTAAATTATGGATTAACTTAAGCTCTAGGCGCGCTACGGTCCTAGCAAAAAGCTGAGAAGCGTATCAGGAAAGTAAATGCAGCCTAGGCAATATAAAAATGGAAGCGGGCTAAAGCAGGCTTATGTAAAATATATCATATTAGCAAAATAGCTGCAGGTATATGTAATGAGTTGTCGAACGGTCGTGGCTTGTAATTCTACGCAAAGAGCTTAGCAATGATAATGTACGCAAAAGCTAAAATTATAATAAAGCAAAACGGGCATAGGACGAGCTTATACGGTTTCTCTCACTGGTGCTTAAAATTTAGGACATGGACAAAATGTTCGTGCTCTGGGTCAGGAAATAATTCGCCTACACGCAGGCTAGCGGGTCCCGACACGCAGGAAGCAGACTCGATTTTGTCCCACAGGAAACTGGAGACACGCTGGCCAGCAGCCGCCTGCTGGCGCGAGGATCATCCAGTGAAGGGGGTCTAGGAATAGCATCTACTATTTGGGATATGGAAACCGATCCAATATGCTGTTCCTAGGCTCGCCCCCCGGCACGCACGACTCAGGCTGACAATAGACTACATATATATACATAAAACAAGGTCAGCTCGTGAGACCGCGGGTCGGTATTCTTAAAAACTAGGTACACATATCAGAAATGAGACCACCCAGGAATAGCTCAGGAGAATTAACAGGAAATCGAATGTAAAAATGCTATTTCCGGATCGTCTAACCAGTGGGAGAGAACGCATAAAAAAGACACGCCACTAACCTTATTTTTTCCCCGCCAGCAGGAACCACAGGAATTAAATATTTATTACATAAAAAAGGCAAATCTAAATACTGGACTTTACTATTGGAGATTACAAGCACTGAATTTAAACTTAGCAAAGCTTTACAAGCTAATCGTTTACTGCTGGTGTTTGCCCGGCCACGACCGCTAGAGAACTAACTACAGAAAGTTCTCTGCCAGGGTTTTTATAGGCGCTCTGCCTACCCCCGATCGCCCCGCGCGACTCAAGACTCGTTTCCATTGTGTTCTATCTTGCTCGTCAGGGCTGTACTCAGGTTTCTGCCAGGGCCGCACTTGGTGTCGCGTCAAATACAGCGTAGTACGGAGTAGCGCAGCGTAGCAAACCCGATCAGGCCATCACAAATGTGTAGTATGTTTTTTTTAATACTAGAAATGAGTTTTGCTCTTGAATCTAGACACAACTAACAGTGACAGTGAGTACTTATGTTACTTGTTAGTAATTAATATAGATAAACCACAAAATCTGTGCACTGTTAATGTAACACATCGCTGTAAGTGTAACCTAGCCAAAATTTTAGTTCTTAATATCGCCACCTGAATAGTTCTGACGTCCCACTATACTTTTATATTTGGAGTAAAAATATTTTGGAAAAAAGATTATTTAAATAATAAGTCTGTCTCCATACTTATCTAGCCGGGGTGAATCGGAAAAGGTTGTAAATCAACTTCTGTCTGCGCTCTTATATCACTGCAACGTTTTACTATCGAGGTTGCATGTCGATGGTCCGATAACCGATCAGGTCCTTCTTCCAAATTTAAATTTATTTCGCAATTTTTAGTGTTTTAGTAGTTTTATAGTTCAATATTTTTACGGGCCAGTATTCGTACTTATAATAATAATAGTCTGATTGTGGTGTAGACACAACTTATTTTATTTTAGTCCTGTAACGTTCTCAAAATTGCAACCATGGACTTAATGATTATGATTACAGTAGCTAATTATAATCCTGTCAAAGTTCCAATCCGACGGTCGGTTACGTCGCGCTACGCTGCAGCGAATGTCTATCTTTTTGCATAGTAAATAAAGTTCAATATTGTATCAAGCTCTTGCCACGTCGCGTCGTCGCCTACCGTCTCGGTGTGAACTGACCCTTAAGGCCCCCTTCTTCCAGTGCTCCCTGTCTCTGTCTTTTTCTTTATGTATAAGGAGTACAGAAAATAACCACACTTTCGCTCACTTTTACGTTTTTATTTTATAAAGAAAAAAATAAGCATTCACCTAAGTCTCATAAAACTTAAAATACTCTCAAAATCGATGTTACTTCTGTTTTTTTTTTTATCGAGTCAAATGTTAAATATTGTGTTTTTATCCATAAAAGTTAGTAGATCAAACGTTCATCTGTACTATATATATTTTTTTAGGATTTTTAATATGATGATTTCTATGAAAACAACTCGATTTAGAAACATAAATTTCGGAGAATTCCCCTTAAAAGTAGTTACGATTGAAACTGTGGGTCGGAAAGCTGGTATCCAATAATTTGTTTCCACTTGGTATCCACCAGTGGAAGAAAAAGCATAACTCGAGTGCTCAATCTTTCAACCGACATAATTATCGTCAGATACCTGCCATGCCAAAGATATAATTATCATTGAAGTGACTAGAATATTTATGGTTCCGAACAACTGCCTCCGTGGTCTAGTGGTCTGCACGATGCGATTGGCTCCCGATCTAGATGTCCTATAGGTTTGATTCCCACAGAATGTTGACATTAGTCAAATTTTCACTTTCTGAGAATTTTTCCGGATTGGCTAAGATAATGCAGGCTGAGTCACCCGATGATCGGTAGAAAAAAATATTCTGTGCTTTGGTGGCTGTCTTTAATAGTTGTAGGCCTGTTAGCTAGGCAGTTTAAAAAACTCTGAAACCAGGGTTTACCGGGTCGTACTCGAAAACTACACTCGTTATGAAGAAGAAGAAGGGTTCTGTACCCGAAGTGTGCAAACGGGACGCAATCAATATGCTTCCGCAGCCTTATGTCTGTCAGCGGACTGTACTGTATTTCATGATTGGGTCTAGTTTCTGTTCTGGGTTGGGAGGTCAGATTACAGTCGCTCTGTGTAAAAACCTAGCTCTTATTGAGCCTGCCCCAAAATGATTTCAACGTATGGCTCTTCTAGTGTTAATTGATCTTCGTCGCCACCCCAAGCAAGGTGGGCAACCGCGGGGAGGTTGTCTCTTGAAAAAGTCTCAATAACTCGTCAGCGCGGAAAGCCGAATGACATCGTTAGTCGAAGTGGGTGGAAGAAAAGGTGCACTATCTACACTCCACAGCGGCGCTATTGGTTTTCTATAGGGTGTCCTGAATATAAGGTTGTGAAAGAAACTATAGGTGTTGGGAAGCTTTTGAATAGACGTTTCGTATTTCAGCTAGGATTAGGTGATGAGAAACATTTTGAACGATCACTGTTAGGCTGTGTTTAGATGTAAGTATGAGGGTGAACGCGTATTTTCACGTAGGTACAAGTACGTATCGTACGTCTGAACGCAGCCACACTGTTTGATAGGTATGTATGCGTTATTATTATTACAAAAACGTAAAAAAAATCGTCACACGTTAAAATAAACGACCCATTTTTGTAATTCTTTTTTATTTTGGGGATTAATAAATTGTCAAGTATATTAATGAATGATGTACTTATAGGATAAAAATATTTATTTTGTAAGTTATTAAAAATATATTTTTCTAATTAGCTCCTTATGTTTAGTAGCCTTGACTAGAGTCAAGATTAAATAGTTTCCGATTGAAATGTGTTTACATTACTTTCTTTCTTCACATTTATCTCAAAATAAATCAGCCTGTACATGACATTATTGGCATTATCGACTTATACAAAAACTCGAAAGTGTTCATTTCTTCGGTTCTACGACGACAGCCATGCAACTTTGCCCCTAATCACCTGTTATTAAGATCCATTTTACCGCAAATATATTTGTGGGGTTGTTCAACCACTTCAGTGAATCGTGATCACGCATCACTTGGATACAAGTACGATATTTTGAATTTCGAATAGGTATATTGAAGAGTGATTTTTTATCTTTATTGAATTCTTAGAAAAGACAAATAAAAAGGGTATAGGTAAGTATGCACCCTGAAGTAGGTACGTGGTGAATCTGCCCAAGAAACTGAACAACTTTTCCCAAGACCCATAGGTCATAAAACGAAAAAAAAATTACCTCACATTCAAAATGCTGATGGATCAGCTGATGCTGCTAGCACATTCAGTACAGTTGTGCAGTTTCATGGGCAGATTCCTTCACGGTGCTCTTAGGCTCGTATTTATAAAGCGATCTCAAGATTGAGAGCAATATTGAGTGCGGATTTGACAGGTAATTTTGTACTGGAATTACATTTCTGATACGAACTTAAACTCGCTGTCACTCTTGAGAGCTGATTATGAATACGGGCCTTAATATTGTATTATATTTTGTTTGTTCTCGGTATTTATGTTTATTTGTTCAATAAACATGGGATGGCAACCATTAGTTTGCGAATTAGGGGCCGAATGCAGAACTAAATAGCGGGAATCAATAACCACGGGACGACATAAGAAGAGATTTATCGTAGAGTGGGCTTATTAGCTGTCCACTGTCTTAGGAATGTAGAGCTACAAATACGTAGAAAAGATTTTTTTTTGTTCCCAAACCAAATACAGATTGAATATTTTTGCTGTTAAAACTTGTTTGAAAACGATGAAAATAAAAGCTTCTCATTTCTTTTACTTATCACGGATTTGCTTTATTGTAAGTTTGACGATAGTTGACTGAGTCAGAGATGACGATGAGAGCTCACCCAGATACCTTAAAAGTCTTCAGTCTGTGGGTGGTTTCACTTTAAAGTCAACTCTGTCTTGGTCATCATCATCACTGGTCTAGACAAGAGATTCAAGAAAACATCAAACAAACCTAAATAAAAGGGTTCTTCGTCAACTGAACCCGCAATTAACTGGACGCGCGGGATTTGTTGATGAATCATGAAATAAATTATTTTTTTGTATTCGTCCACTGATGAAGTGGGTACTTTGAAATTTCCACAGAAAAAGAGAGATGAGGCATATGTTTCTATGCACAGGTACTTAAAAGTGAGTTCAGTTGACGAAAACAAAATGTTGTTAATTTTATGATTCATCAACTCATCCTACGGGACCAGTTTATTGCGGTTTCAGTTGACGAAGAACCCAAATAAAATGGAAGGTAGACCGACAAATGACGTACTCCATGGGCAGCGGTGATTGCTCACCATCATTTTTCTTCCCGTGACAGCTGGTTCACAACGTGAGACCAGATGACGTCATCAAACAGAATCGATAAATGTATTGCCATTTTTGGAAAATAAATTACCCAAGTATATTGCATTTTTTTTCTAACTTACTTCTAAAAAGAAGCAACATTATTGTATTGAGTTAAAATTAATTACTAAATACATTAATAAGACGAAAAATGAATAGTAAGCTAGATGGAGATTAGGTTTTATTTATTTACTACGTATTAAAAACTCCCTTACAGTTTAAACAATGTAATTAAATGGCAGCATTGTTTGTAACGTCAACTGGTCCGTCAGCTGGAATTATCCTACTCTTTGTCCGAAGAGAATACCAGGTTTCCTTATACCATGGCCAGGTCTAACAGTTCCCTACACTACGGACTCAATATACAGAAGTAGGAAGGAATGCGGCTGAGTATTAGTGTATAAAAACCAAATGCTGGCGAGACACCGCTCCTCTACCGTTTAATATACTCGGACGTAATGCCAAGCGGAAAAGTGTTAGCGAAAATTAGTTATTATTTTTTTAAAGTTAATATTGCCAAGAGATCTTTGATTTTTTTGTTCTTCGTGGTATGTTTGAAACAATTTAGCTGTTATTTTGGAGACAATAATGCGCAAATTCTTGGCCGCTACGATATGTCCATACGGTAAGTAAAAAGGAAAAGTTTGGAAACTGAAAGGGGTTGGTCTGAAAGCGAAACTGATATCTTTTACGAAGTTAACTATAATCTGGGAATAAAATAAAAAGATATTTCCAAAAATTGATTGAATAAAGTATTCAATTTCAGGCAGGGCAGTGTGAATTATTGAGGGCAATTTTAGATTGTAATGTGTATCGCTATAAATACCGAAAGGTTGTCAGCCCAGCGCCTAAATTACAGTACACTATATAACCCTCGAATCCCTTTTGCTGACTTCTACAGCATTCCCTGGAGGAAGGGTAGCTGGAACATTCTATGTTTTTCTAACGCTCCTAGTCCAGCATGAAAGAAAAAAAATAAAAAAAAAACTTTATTTCAACCGATTTATAGTACACTTGTCTACCGACCTATCCGCCATATGTCACCGCAGCCCGCGCCACGGTACAATAAATAAATAGCGCAAATTCCGAAGTGACCAGCCGCCTAATAAAGGACTTGGGTAGAGAATAAATACTGTAACTACCCTTCCGCACGTTTGTTAGTCCCGTTATGGCTTTGCCGTGTTCTTGTCGGAATTTTTCGTTTTCTCTTTAAGTGCCTATTGATGTCGGAGCGAGAAAGAATCGCAGTTTTGCTTAAATTCGGAAAAATCTCGCAAGGTGATAATTTGATAATTATTTTCCTTTGGAAATCGAATCCATGGCTTCCGGATCGAGTGCTCAAGGCTCAGACCACAGAAACAGTTTGTATTGTATGCCAGAAGTACGTTAAAGACAACCACAATTTCCTTCCAAACTACCATTATCGATTAAAGCTGGTACCCCTATCGATCTTGTGTAAGAGCGTTAAGGCTTTAAACGAACGTGGCGAAAAAAGGAACTAACGCCGCCAACATGGCCGCGATTGCTGTTTTTGACAGTTCTCATTGCATGCAGCGCCACCGCCCACATTCATTAAGATTAAAGCCTTGACGTGGTGTAGGTATATTGCAGAGAGGCACGCCAAACTGAAATCAGCGGTGCAAGGATCAATCACTTGGTTTGGCGCGAGTTACTGGATCGATTTTCTGGAAGTCAATTTCTAAGGCTCGTATTTATAAAGCGATCTAAGGATTGAGAGCAATATTGAGTGCGGATTTGACAGGTAATTTTGTACTGGAATGACATTCTGATACGAACTCAAACTCGCTGTCACTCTTGAGAGCTGATTATAAATACCGGCCTTAAACCCGGCGTTTCGTTGTGTAGGTATCAGATACGTTGTGTTGCAGGATTACGATAAAATCTGGTTTTTAATAAAAACCTAGGCTTTTTATCAAAAAGCGGAAGAATAGTACGGCGGTTAGCCGGAAAAGTTTGCAAACTGGCGTGATGGGATGAATGGGTCTTAGACTGGTTGTACACATCCTATCATTGAAATACTGTGATTGCTCCTATAGTAACCTAACCGACCCTGCCTGCAGACCCATAGAGTGTACCCACCAGGGCAACATATCTCAAATGTTACCTTAGGATGTGTACAACTAGTCTGAGACCAATTCAACCCATCACGCGAAAGTGCAAGCTTTGTCCTGATTTTGATCCTTAACCGCCGTACAAATTAATTACCTTTTTCCCATATCATGAATCTGAGAATATCCAGGTTTTTGATTAAAAACCTAGACTGGTTTAGTTTAATGATAAAATCAATATTATATAAATTAACTAAAACAATTAGACTCGACAATGAATGATTTATTTTCCTTTCCTACCTATCGTGTAAGCACCAGCATAGAGCGAAAAACCATCTAGAACCCAACGACTAACCCAGTAATTAACAGAAAGCGATTTCTGCCAGTCGATACAAGGAAAATCTTCCGAGGGCCGGCCACAATAAAAACTAATAGAAATGGCAACCATTAGCAGTTGTCGACGATTGCCGATCTGTTGCAAGGTATAGAATACATCGCATTTATGTCCTTTCTACCCACCCTTCTTTTCTATTAGTTCCATACTGGAACTCCAACTCGGTGCTAGAACTACGTCAAAGTTTCATGTATTTTTATTCAAAAACACATTTCAAAAATAAATTATGCATGTTGGCAAATTAGTTAAGTTACTAAGGCCCGTATTTATAATCAGCTCTCAAGAGTGACAGCGAGTTTGAGTTCGTATCAGAAATGTCATTTTAGTACAAAAGGGCCTGTCAAATCCATACTCAATATTGCTCTTAATCATTAGATCGCTTTATAAATACGAGCCTAAATCTACTATTTCAATATCTAATAGCTAAGGCTCGTATTTATAAAGCGCTCTCAAGATTGAGAGCAATATTAAGTATGGATTTGACAGATCGTTTTGTACTGAAATGACATATCTGATACGAACTCAAACTCGCTGTCACTCTTGTGAGCTGATTATAAATACGGGCCTAAGACTTGACATCCATCTTCTTTGGCTAACAAAATATCAACATTCACTTCCCAAAACATTCATTTTTCCAGCAATAAAAAATAGCATACGAATTCCGGGAAAATATACCTACAAAATAGCAAAGCTGATAAGTAAACATATTTACCTATAAAAGTAAATAACAATATACAGGATGCGAATAAAATCATCATTAATTCGTGCTACCGACGTGGTAATGGCCTCTCGTTATTGGACCTGTACCACCCTGTATACTATTACTGAAACACTCTGTATAAATCGACAGTTTCATTCATTCAGTACATTTACTATGGGACTGATGATACTAGTGTTATCTTCTATGGATGAGACAAAAATACATAGAATGTACCAGGAGTTACCTCGTCACGCAGAATATTAATGTAATGACTTTCAGAAGTCGGGTCAAACGTATCTAAAAAACAGGACTGTTAATATCTGTAGTGACGGGTTGTCAGCCCTTCTCTCATTTATATAGTAGTTCTACTACAAATCCAAGTATAGTTATTAAGCGTGTGGTCGCGCCACTCAAATCGCCCGTGACTCCCTCGGTGCGATCCAAAGACATAGCATCATGTAGACTGCGCTTTCAAGTACAGAATATTGTAAGTATACAACTGGTGGTGGAGCTTCAGGCGCTTTATTTTATTTTTGTGGAACATAGCACGTCTTATTCTTATTTAACTTTATGGTTATATCTAAGATGTGGTTTGAATATTGAGACACTGAGTATCTAATATTTGAGACTAGCTCCATACCGTGGTTCCACTTGCGGTTCAGTGAGTTTTTGCTTATGATTGAGATATATTCCGTAGAAAAATGCCAGTTTTAGTTTTATTTACTTACAATAGCTCTCCGGATTATGATTTCACCCGTAGTTAGCTTATTCGTTTCATGCATGTAGGAAAAAGATATTGTGCTACAAAAAAAAACATTTGTTAACATTATAAGAAAATTATATTAGTATTCTATCTGATGTTTTTATAAGTATGTTTTTTTTTTATTTGGAGTTCCATTATTTGCATAAAATACACACACACACACAAATCACGCCTTTATCCCTAGTGGGGTAGGCAGAGCAAAAACGACTCAAACAAAAGTCGCTCCGCCACGTCTGACAAGTTTTGAGGGTTATTACAGATGGCTATGTAGGTATATTGCTAATATAACAGAGAAATAAACAAGAAAGAATGAATAAGAAACTGAAATAAGCTGTACCTGTTGTGTCTTGTTTTTATATGTATTATCCTTTAATTTTATTGTGTACAATAAACTGTTAAATAAATAAATAAATAAATATATTGCTATAGTGACAGGTTGTCAGCCCATCGCCTATAAATTGCAATACACTTAAACCCTCGAATCCCTTAGCTGGTTTTTACAGCATGCCCGGGAGGAGATGCAGCTGGCACATTCTACATTTTTCTATCCCTCCCAGTCCAGCATGGAAGAAATATAAAATAAGCCGAGTATAAAAACGTAAGCAGTCTTTGGCTCAACCCCATGTTTTGGGTCCCTAACTGGCAAATGTGTTTGGTATCGATCAGTATTTGGTAGTAATTGGTAGGTAGGTACTGTTTGTGATGATAGGAGAATGTAGTTATAATTTTTTTTAATGTGTAAGGCCTTTTATACTATAATTAGTTTCACCCTAAATGCTGAAAGAAACAACATAGATTCCAGCAGATTTTTCCGGGCATTAGTATTGTAAAAGTCAATAGAGGCATTGGGCGCTTTTCCACTAGACGCCACGTGACAATATCTATGGGAATCGATGACATGCCGTGACGGTGCCGTGCCGGCAAGTGGAAAAGCGTGTCATATAATTTCATTGATTTTCATACATTATCTCACCTACGATATCGTCGACGGTACCGTGCCGTCGCCGTTGCCGATGACGTGCCGTCTAGTGGAAAAGCGCCCATTCAGTGTATTTTTATTTATTAGATGTTGTAATTTAGGCTATGGGCTGACAACCTGTCACTAAATCAATGCACATTGCAATCTAAAATTACCCTCAATATTTTGTCAGATGAGACGAAAACGTTTTTACTAAGCGTTTCACGCTCTCCCTACCCAAAAAGGGATAAAGACATTATTTATTATTATTTATGTATTCATTTAAAACAATTCTGACCCGAATTCCTTTCACAGTAAACGCCAATATTTGACTAACGTTTCGTGTTTTCTATCGCTTTAGATCAGGGTTGCTGCTATTAAAAATTCTTAATAGTTGACTTAGGGACGACCGACTGTATCGCCAAGGGAACTTCAGAGATATAAAGTCGAAAGGAAGTGGTTTTTAATATATAATCGGTAAGGTTTAGCTGAAGACCCATTTATTGCTAATGTACTCGTAGGTAGGTATCAAGTTCTTGACCATTGGTTACCAAAATAGAGTCGACGATGGATCTAACTCTTTTATACGCTATCAAACTGCGAAAAATATCTATAGTTCTTTCGCAGGTAAGTATCTACTCGTGTGTAAAAAAAGATCTTCCATGCTGGACTGGGAGTGATAGAAAAACATAGAATGTGCCAGCTGCATCTCCTCCCGGGCATGCTGTAAAAATCAGCTAAGGGATATGAGGGTTTCAGTATTGTAATTTAGGCGATGGGCTGACAACCTGTCACTATAGGAATAGATTAGATTAGATTAGATTTCTTTATTTCACATTATCAATTTCATAATTACATTGCAATAATAATAAAAATGTCAGAGAATAATATGATCGTCAAAAATAAAAATTATACAATATAAAAGTAACGAAAAATGTCAAAACTTAATTTCTATTTTAGAAATAGATTCCACTAGATGTCTAAAGAGTTTTAAATATAATAGAATGTTAAACTAAATAATTATAAAAATAAAAATCCTATAATAATTTTGTGTGTGAATATGTCAAAATAGTAAAATAAAATAAGTGAAAATGTCAGTTTAAAATAAAATAATAAGTACAAAAGTACTATTACCTAAATGTCGATATTATTATAATAAATTGTTTATCTCATTTTACTAATTGATAAAATTCACTCACGGCATAATATTCTTTATCTAATAAAAAGTTTTTCAGTTGGCAATAAAACGTTTCTTCATTTGGTTCGTTTTTTTTTTATATCAGTGGGTAGTTGTTCGTAATACGTGGGACCGATTACACGCGGGTTGTTAGTCGCTAGCTCAAGTCTGCGCGGTACTGTCTCCAGTTTTCCCACGCTGCGCAAATTCCTACCACCGCCTGTTCTACGAGCAAAGGTATGCAAATTTTTTCGTACGTATTTTATTACTTCAAATATGTATAATGAAGACAATGTCATGATTTTGTTCTTCTTGAATAGGTTTCTGCACGTATCCCTCGGCTTTACTCCTGCAACCAGCCTGAGTGCACGCTTCTGAAGAACAAATACTCGATGGTGATCAGGGGAATTACCCCATAACATGACACCATATGACATAACAGAGTGAAAAAATGCATAATAAACTTGGCGCAATACGTCGTTGGATATCAACGGGCGTAGTTGACGCAATGCATACGCAGCACTACTGAGCCTGCTACATAGGGACTCGATATGCGATTTCCAGTTTAAGTTGGAGTCTAGAGTAAATCCAAGAAAGCGGCATTCATCCCGTATAGGGACAGGACAGTTCACAGAGGGTGGAGGTGTGATTTGTCTACCAGAGAACAGTAACAGGTTTGATTTCGTTGGATTAAGTATCAAGCCGTTTGAAGTGAACCACTCAAGGAGCTGTGTGTAAGCGACGTTAATTTTAGTGCTAAGCTGATCATACGTTCCCGCACTGACTATAACAGTTGTGTCATCAGCGAACAATACAACTAGACCTTCAGATACAAACTTAGACAAATCATTTATGAAAGTCAAAAATAGGGTATTTCCTAAGGCTGAACCTTGAGGAATGCCGATGGTGAGGTCGCCGCGGCTAGATTTTATTTTACGTCCTTCTATGGTTAACTGCACGGTCTGTTTCCGGTCTGACAGGAATGATTTTAACAGCTGATGTGAACTATTTCTAATACCATACATAGACAACTTGTCCAATAGTAGATCCGCTTGTATCACATCGAAAGCTTTGGTCAAGTCACAAAATATACCTGCAGTTTTATATTTCTTATCTATGCTCGTTATGATTGAGTCTATAACTTGATGAGCTGCAGTGTTTGTAGACTTGTTCTTCCGATAGGCAAACTGCTTCTCGGATAACAAGTTATTCCGCTCAAGATGTTCCATAATACTGCTCGATATTATAGACTCAATCAGTTTCGAGATGCTGGGTACAATTTGTTATCGGTCTAATATACAGATCCATCTGGAATAACCCTCAAAATTTGTCAGACGTGGCGGAACGACCTTTGGTTTTGGTCGTTTACGCTCTGCCTACCCCACTAGGGTTAAAAGCGTGATTATTGGTGTGTATGTATGTATGTAAAAAAAGAGCGTGTGTGCCGAGCACACGTGTTGAAGTGAAACTTCTTTGACATTTTTGATATTTCACACACGAATGGCAACGGAAGTCCCGTTGCCATTCGTGACGTATTTCCGTCACCCGACCTTGAAATTTTACTCTCAACGCGCCTAAAGAAGTTTCACTTCAAAAATTGCTGAACATATTTTATAGTATGACCTTATCCAAAAATAGGTCTTAATAAATGAGAAAAAGAATTGGTTCTCATATATTATTGCTACATAATCATGTTGTAAGTATGGAGGCCGATTTTTTGTTGTGGTGTGCTCTATTATTAGAAACTCGTTGCTCTATAATTATAACAAACTTTGTTAATTAAGTAATTAACTCTCTCAAATATTGCTATACCCTATTAAAAGGGGTATCATATATGTTGGACTTTAACGTATTGTAACATCTTTATGTACCATAATATGATTCGCGATAAAAATATATGAATATGTGTAGATGTCTTATCCAGCATTTTCCTATATCTTCGCGCCATGGTTAAGCAGTTTACAATAGTGGGGTATTTACACAAAACGGTCACAAACCTTGGCGGTATTGACAGTTGCGTTATAGTGAGCCCAGGCAAACATGGCGGACCTAATATTCGTGTCACATCACAATACGCCTGGGGAATCACTTTATAGAGGTAGTTTTGAAAATAATTCATAAATACAAACATGAAGTCACATCTTTGTCCCTTACGGGGTAGACAGAGTAAAAACGCCTGGAAGTGGCGTTTTCGCCATATAAAAAAAATGTTTTGCTGTATTGACAGGTTGTTAGCATCATTCATTACAATACGTGACAATACACTGTTTACCCTCGAATTATTTTGCTGACTTTTTCAGCGTACCTTGGAGGAGAAGCAGCTGACACATTCTATGTTTTTCGCTCGCTCCCAGTCCACATGTTTTAAATGAATAAGTATTTTTTTTTGTTATTTTCTATGCGGGACTGGTAGAAAGTCGCTGTCAGCTGCTTCTTTTTCGGGCATACTTTCGACGCCGGTGGGAGGTTTTCAGGGGCAGGGTAGTCCTTAAATTCCTAACAAAGTCTGAGTATCTAGGGCTCGTATTTATAAAGCGATCTCAAGTTTGAGAGCATTATTAAGTGTGGATTTTACAGGCTGTTTTGTACTGAAATGACATTTCTGATACAAACTCAAATTCGCTGTCAGTCTTGAGAGCTGATTATAAATACGGGCCTAAAATTCCAATAGAAAACTCAATTAAGCAGCTACCAATACCAAGGCTACTTTTCTCCTCAAAGTGGCTCTCACTAAACCACAATAAATCTAGCCACATCGTCACTCCCCAGTGTATCGGATGCACATAAAAACAGGACTAAAAGCGTTGCTAAAATAAATCAAAACCCCTCTAAAATCGAACACAGGACCCCACTCATACAGAGAGGTATAGTGAGGGGCAAAAGTAACAGTTTTATTGGAAGTAATTTTTTTTTTCGCATGAAAAGGTTGATGAATGAATTTGCAAGGATCCAAGTAGAAGTACAGTGCGACATAAAATTTTAGAAATTTATAAGTAGCTACATCGCCGTGTCGTCCCTTTCAAACCACGTTGATATGAAAGGGACGATACAACGATGTTGCTACTTTTTAATTTCCACTCTTTTATGTCGCACTGTATGTAATTTGTCTAAAAATGCACACATATTTTGTAAGTATGTATTTTCTTAGTTCTCTTTATTGAGTGGTTTGTCAAGTCGAACTACCCGTTGAACCTTAATATCAGAGAGTGAGTTAAACTTGTAAATTACCACTGAATTATCTGGACTAAATTCTTACACCATCAGTTATTCACATTATTCCAAAGTATTTATCAAAGGCCACTTTCTACAACCGCGAGAAATACTCGTAGTGGGTAAATATAGTAAAAAAGGTACGCATTTGAATGGTTAAAGATTTTTCTTTAAATTGCTTACTTATTAAAATTTTGCTTGAACTCTACATTTTTGTCTTTATCTTTAAGTAAATAGTTTTTTTTATATCATTACTCAAATAGCTGTTACTTTGGAACTATTATCCCAGCGCTACAGCAGATCACTGGCAGGTCTTCTCTAGTAGGATTGATGTTCAAAATAAATCAAGCAACGGCATTCTTCGGCAGCGAATGGCGACGCCCAAACACTTGACTAATAGGGATTTATGCCACTGTCTCTTGTACATGTGCAGATTTGGGGAAAAAACTAACTTTTTCTGTATTTACTATACCAGTTTTTCTGCAGAAAAAATAGTTTCAATTCTTCTTCTTCTTCTGCCTGGCGTTTTTCCAGCCATGGTCTTTGCTACGAAAAGGTAATAAAACTGTCCTGTTTCCCAGATAAAAATCCCGGTCATAGCCAGCGACAAAATTTATTTCCCATATCGATGCTGGCTACGAAATTTGTAAATTCGAAATGAGACTGATGAATTCTTTTTCGTCCTCTTAGCAGCCCACTGTGTACGATCACAAGAACGCAATGAAGTATAAGGGGTCACATTTTTCCTATCACTGCGCTTTCCGATCCCCGATTTCTAATGGTAATGGCGGTAAGTACTTAATTTGAAAAAAAAAAAAAAAACGCGTTAGGAATAAACATGGTACGTCAAGAATGTGTTGTCACAACCTAACCTAACCTACTATAACAAGAGAAGAAAAAACAAAAAAAAACAATTCGAAAAAAAAAAACCTTTGGAACACATTTTTTTTTTAGCCACCTCTATGATGATTCTTTTGTTTTCAAATGTAGTTTTATTAGATAAGCAGATAATACCATTTATTTTGAATGTGGTATGTTTTCAAGGAGCAGCGCTATTCCAAATTCGCTGGTTGAAATCATCAAAATTTTGGTAGGCACCATTATTTTTAAAATTTGAGTTACCACCTTTTACCTCTCGGCTCTCTGCTTCAACACGTTATTTTCCTGTTTTGTCACATTGCATCCATTCACACATTTAAAAAAATGTGCCAATATATATCTCTCAATTAGAAAGTGAGAGGTGAATGAAATATGGCATTTTAGCGTTTCGTTTCGCCACATTTTCACAGCTTTTGCGTTTCGACAGCCATTTTGATTTTTGTTTTTTTTTGTTAAAGGTGCGTCATTTTTCGAGATTTATAGGGAGCACGTAATGGATTCCTAAATGTGAATGATTCTCTTTGCGTTCAAACACTGATAGATGTTCCAGAAATATTTCCATGGAGATGGTTTGTAAGCTTCGTCACATATCATAAAATATGGCTTGTTTGCTGTTTTGCTTGAAAACCAAAATAGGTATTGACTTGAATATGAAAGAGATATTTATTATGACGAAAATATGACCCATAAGTATGATAGGAATATATATTTCAAAAAAACTCAACACTTTAAACCAACTCTTTCATATTAGAAGCAACTATTAACCCTTCGCCTGCCACCAGGGTCTATCGTACCCACGTAAGCAAAGTACGCAACGCATTAAATAATAAAACAACGCGTATGACAGTGGACGCCCCTAGGGCTGCATATTTCAACGCTGTTGGTCAAACTATTGTAGGGCGGAGAAGGAAAATATGGAGGTGGTAATATGAAATTAAGTTTACAGTACGGCGTGGCGCTATTATCATTACCGTCGGCGGGGCGTTGCAAGCAGAACTGTCAAATATCAAGACGGTAGTGTTTTTTCTTTTTTTCGTCACGTTTATATGAAGGATGGTCTTACTGTATGTTAGTTTATAAAGGTAAAGGTTTAAAGGGTGAATTTCTGTACTTCTTTTAACACATAGTTTTTTGAATAAAAGCGTGTTTTTTTAAAAATACGTATTAACCTTCCTTTATTTGCCTTAAATAAAAAAGATAATGCCAATTTTGACCAAAATCACTTTGGAAAATCACAATAGAGTAAAAGGCGTTGGGAGCTAGCGCTCCAGCGACTTCTCAAATCAGTGTGGAAAATGATAACACTACATTTTTGCTCCGCGAAAATATCACATTCCCGCAAGAAAACTCATTTAGATTGTTAATCCGTGTGTGGAAAGCTAGTGGTTTAGTAAAATTTACTATTTTTGGACAAAATATTGAGATAGATTATTTCAATAATTGATACCGGATAATGGATAGGTTGTTTGCATTTAACTAAACTTAACTAAGAAACTCTAATACTAAGTACTTGACAAATAAATATGTGTGAGCCAGTCATAACTGCCACATCCATTCAACTCAAGAGATTCCTACATCCACGTCTTGACCCAATAGTGGACACTTTCGGACCTTCTAATAAATATTTATTCCCTCATATTGTTTGTAGGCCGCCCTCCAAATTATAGTGTTACCATACTAATTCCCTTTTAATTACACAATTTATGCCTTTGCTTAGGATCGGGCGAGGTTATGAAAAATTGAATCAACGACCCTCGGGGTTGAAAAGGTAATTTCGTGTGACTTTGTTACTATCTTTATTATGTTATTTTTCATTTCTCATACTCGGAAAGTAGTGTTGTTTTGATCTGACTATTGGGTGGAAGATGCTGCTTTCCTTTCACAGGGAAGGAATAACTCATACAAATTTCATCCCCACCCTAGGGCGGGAATGAACTTTAAAAATAGAACTGCTTGAATTGCTGTCAGCTGTGAAGACTTTTTTTCATATTAAAAAAAAACTTTATGAAATGTCGTGACTTTTTAACCAGCTAGTGTCACTGGCCAGTGTGAATTTAGCGCAAACTTGCGATGCGAGTGCCGCGACAAAATTAAATAGTAGACCTACTTTATTAACAATAAATACTTAGTTTATATTAACAACTAGTTTTATTTTCCTCATATTCTAAATGAAAAGTAGAGTCATTGCCACGGGTAGAAGAATCAATTCCTCTCGGACTATAGCCGCCCTCGCTGCGCTCGGGCGTCTAACTACCTCGGGAATTGATTCTCTTCCACCCTAGTCTATGAATCTACTATTACACACATAAACAGTATTTTTTTGGTAAGGTAAAATAATTGGTAAAGGACTTTATTGTTGTTTTTGAAGTCTATATTTTACTTCCATGCTGGACTGGGAGCGATAGAAAAACATAGATGTGCCAGCTGCATCTTCTCCAGGGCATGGTGTAAAAACAATCTAAGGGATTCGAGGGCTTCAGTATATCGTAATTTTGACGATGATGGGCTGACAACCTGTCACCACAGCAATATACAAATCTATCTTAAACAATCTTCAAAACTTGTCAGGGAGGAACGACCCTTGTTTGGGTCGTTGACGGTCTGCCTGCCCCATTAGGGATACAGGCGTGATAGTATGTATGTATACATTTTTATTTTACCTATTTAATTTGAAATACGGTCTTTTTGCAGTTCTTTTCTTGAATAGTGACTTCGAAAATTTCGTACCCTCGTACTCATTATCGTACTCATTACCGTACTCACTTCTTCAGTAATTTGGGGAATAAATGCAAAGCCTATTTTCTTCTAATAGTGCATCAATGGCTATTAGGAGAATCATTAAAGACTTGGAAAGTGATTTCAAATCGCGTGCGTAACTATGCCGTCGTTTACCTCCGCCAGTGAACCTCAACCTTTAAAATACGTCTTTTATCTTTGAGGATTATTTTAATTTTTGGGGAAAATATGATAATTATAGAAAAGAAAAATTTCGCCGCGGACAGGACATAAACACTATGATATAATGTACATATTCGCCATTTTGAGAGCCTCCTCGGTAGCTCAGTTGGCAGAGGAATGTAATAGTTCGAATCCTGCCCGCGGCGAATTTTTCATTCCTTACTTTTCATATTTACCTGTTGAATAGCAATTGGTAAAAAATGTAAATAAAATAAACAACTACAATGTGCATCTTAGGCCCGTATTTATAATCAGCTCTCAAGTGTGACAGCTAGTTTGAGTTTGTATCAGAAATGTCATTGCAGTACAAAACGAGCTGTCAAATGAATACTTAATATTGCTCTCAATCTTGAGATCGCTTTATAAATACGAGCCATAGTCAAACAAACGGCCCTGAATCCTACCTGGTGGGAAGGTACCCATTACACTGGCAGCGTTCCCTTGTTCATAATTTAAAGAAGAATAAGAAAAATGCATTTTCAGAAAGGATTGTCAGTCGTGTTAGTAAAATGAAATAAATAGTTCTGAAAAAAAAAATCTCACACAGTCCTCTATG
>JARACY010003364.1:0-33864 GCA_029255725.1 Scrobipalpa atriplicella
GTAAAATGAGAGTGACATGTCTTCTAACAATTTTTGTCTTCGACATGAAACAACTTTCTTGCAAGGTGCGATTAGTGCAAGACATGAAAAATGAGAAGAAAAAGTGCAAGACTACAGCTACCAGATTAGGATTTTGCTGGCAGGTTAGAGGAGTGTATTTGGATGATGTAATATTTAGTAAGTTTTAATTTAATGACTTTTAAGTTGTAATAAATACATTTTTCTTATGCACGAATGTTTTATTTAAATGAACTTTCAAAAGTGCATTTTCTCCCTGGGCCACCCAAGAACTTGAGTTAGGACTTGATCGTGTCGTCTGCTTTTGGTGGTAAGGTAAAAATGAAACAACCATATCTGGAAGTAAAAGTTATAATAAAAGTTTATAATATTGCAGTACAATGCGTAAATTCCACGCTGTGAAGAATCGAATCTTTGCTTTCTTGAATAAAAATACACAAAAGCATTTGCACACCTTTACAGGATCAGTCAAAACCCTTAAAAGTTGTTAAAATCAAACGTCACTGAATAGGTCTCATCTCACTGCATGGAACTCACAACATTACTGCACTTATACTAGCACAGTGTCTGAAATATAGTTGTATGTCGTGAGCATTGTTATTTTGTTTTATAATATTATATGTAGCTTAATAAATAGTTATTTGCTTTATTCAAACGATGCCTGCGAGGTTGGTATGGACTATACTCCAATACTTCCCCTTTATTAAAGTATATTCCATATTTATAAATGGACAATGAGTTCGACTGGTTTGGATATCTTTCATAGTAATAATTTATACAATATAACCTCTATGGTGTCCAACTGCTTGTGCGTTGCATTATAATTATAAACCCTTGGTCAAAGCTTTTATAAGTGCGGAGTTCTTAGAAAGTAATTAAATGTGTAAATTTCCCCTATTTACACATCGTAGATACGAAAACACCTAAAAAACTACAAGAAAACATTAGTGATGAAAAGTTCTTAAGTTCGATTCACAACTCTCTCACATAGAAGTCGTTTGAAGATTAGCTGACATTCACACGAATTAAAGCTAAGTTCGATAGTCTTAAATATATTTATATTAGAAAGCAGCATCGAAGCTTTCCGTCTCCCTATAAGATTCCGCCTAGATAATATCATTAAAACAGAACACTCCCTTCAGGGGAGGTGGTCCCCATAAATATTTCCCTACATCTACATTCGCTTACTGCGACTGTAAGCTAAATTCTGACGACATCTAAGGCTGAAGTCAAGAAAAACTAGCATTTACTGACATGAAACTCGAAAGTAGATAAATCTGAAATAATGTCTAAAATACTTAACTATTTAATAATCAAATCGACTCTTTAAAACCTATTATCTACAAAAATGCCAAAAAGCGATCGACCTGATGCTAAAAAAGCCTATCTTCCTAATTTTTATCTCTTACGTCTAAGAATATCATTAAATTGTGCTCTACTATAATCTTAAATTTCAAAATGTGTCTAACGTCTTGTCTGTGATCGTGAAGAGTAAACTGATTGAATGTCATTACTTTCTAGTACTGTGTCGATTAATATTTTATTTATATTTTAGCTTATTTTGATAAAAATGTGTTTTTGTATTACATGAGAGACAAACACTTACGCGATTGGATAAGAGGCACTTTAAAAGTGGATGTTATACGTCATGACAGATACACAGTGCACGATTGTTATTGCTATTAATATTCTTAATTTTCACAATGAAGCTTAACTTAACTTAATTTTAAAGTTATACGATCGGTAAATTTTATCACAAATATTGTAAATTTTTGGACTGAATATTTATACAACACGTTTTAACTGTGCTACAACCTTGCCTTGTTACAACCGAATCTAAATTGCAGTGACGTCAAAATACTATTATGAAAGCTAGACCATCTTTGTCATTTTGTATTTGATATTGGATAAAATAAAAACACTTTTTTTCCTTAGAAAATAAATACGGACCATTTCATCCGGAATTTGATTCTTGTGTCAATATAAGTAAAATAAATAAAAAGAGTTTAAATAAATTTTTAATTGACGATTACTGCATTTTAGATTCAAGTAACTGCTTTATTTGGCATGCAATACATACTTTGCATCGTCTAATACTTTAAAAGCTTATTCAAGCATTTAATTCAATATTTTCATTCCATATTTTCTACAATTATATTTGTCTCTCCCGTTACTATGCTTCCATCGTATTATGCCTCCTGATGAGCCATATTTAGGCTGTATGCGGGCTGATTGTGTAAGTCATGCGTTTTGGCTACGCGCGTGGCTTGCACGTGATGTGCGCGTGGTTTGCACGTGTCCAACCCGAATGAAATACGTGTTCAACCTGCGTACAACATGCCCATATAGTTTAAGCATCAGGTGGACGTATCTCCACAGTGACTGAAGTAGGGCCCGGAGCGGTTGGTGATCGAAGAGTAGCTGATCTCAAGGATGTGGCTGAATGGCCACTGCTTGCTCTTGAACCTCGACGGGATCCTGAAAACAGTAACCTTATTATAAAAGCTATTTTGATATGATTGATACTGGGTCTTTCAACACAAATAAATATAGTTTGTGCCTATTCATTAGAATTAAAAATTTGTTTTTGAATTTAATCTCCGATAAGAATCTAAAATTTTATAATCTTTAAATATTGGAAGGCCCAGTATTTTTACAAACTTAATGATATGCTAGGAGCTATTCTCAGTGCATGATTTTTGCGAAAAAAATATTATTTATTCAAACTCATGCATATGAATGTAAATCAATGTAATATATTGAACTGACGATGTCGCTAGGATAAATTTGCTTATTATCATTCAATATCTTTATGAGTATCAGTTGCTTACTTGTTTTTTTACTAGCTACAAATAAAATTAAGTCGCATATTATTTTTCTAAGTGATACTTCTTCTTTTTCTCTATGTGTCAATAATTCTGAAATCTCACATGGATATTTGCATTTTAGTTGTGATTTTGTATTATTAATAAAAATATAAAACATTAAGTTGTGCTGTTATCTAATAATATGCCACTTCAGAAATTAAATTTTGTAAATTTTTCTGATGCGTTAGTCACGACTATTGTGTGATTGTAGATTTGAGGTTTGTTTTGTGGGATGTGTCTGTCATATATGGTATATTTTTTTATACAAGATGTAAATAAAAAGGGCTAACAACCCATAGTGTTCTCATGACGCTCAAAAACTTTTTTCAAATACCAAGAATAGTAAAACTACGTTGATTGAGAAAAGTTGTACCTATTTAGTTTCATGCGTCGGTAGTTTTTGTTACACTTTATTGAAAACATTGATTTTAATAGTTATTTCTTAGACCTTAAATCTGACATATTTTAATATAACTATTTTTATTTTTCAAGTTTGTGATTATGTCAACTAATAACCTTAAATAAAAAATCCACGACACACAATAGCCTTGACTTAGGTAAAATTTGTGAACTGAAAAATAATAGTACTGATTATAGACTGATTAATTTTTAAGCAAGCACTGATAGAATCAATAACGAGAGCTTTAACTAATATGTTATTTTGTCTTATAAATTAACACTTTCAACTATTTCTCAAATATTAGATAATAGATATTAGATTTTAAGTACCTGATAATTTAATTTTTCTATCATCTCAAATTTAGTGAAATGTGTAATTTTAATAAAGACAAAATAACATATTAGTTAAAGCTCTCGTTATTGATTCTATCAGTGCTTGCTTAAAAATTAATCAGTCTATAATCAGTACTATTATTTTTCAGTTCACAAATTTTACCTAAGTCAAGGCTATTGTGTGTCGTGGATTTTTTATTTAAGGTTATTAGTTGACATAATCACAAACTTGAAAAATAAAAATAGTTATATTAAAATATGTCAGATTTAAGGTCTAAGAAATAACTATTAAAATCAATGTTTTCAATAAAGTGTAACAAAAACTACCGACGCATGAAACTAAATAGGTACAACTTTTCTCAATCAACGTAGTTTTACTATTCTTGGTATTTGAAAAAAGTTTTTGAGCGTCATGAGAACACTATGGGTTGTTAGCCCTTTTTATTTACATCTTGTATAAAAAAATATACCATATATGACAGACACATCCCACAAAACAAACCTCAAATCTACAATCACACAATAGTCGTGACTAACGCATCAGAAAAATTTACAAAATTTAATTTCTGAAGTGGCATATTATTAGATAACAGCACAACTTAATGTTTTATATTTTTATTAATAATACAAAATCACAACTAAAATGCAAATATCCATGTGAGATTTCAGAATTATTGACACATAGAGAAAAAGAAGAAGTATCACTTAGAAAAATAATATGCGACTTAATTTTATTTGTAGCTAGTAAAAAAACAAGTAAGCAACTGATACTCATAAAGATATTGAATGATAATAAGCAAATTTATCCTAGCGACATCGTCAGTTCAATATATTACATTGATTTACATTCATATGCATGAGTTTGAATAAATAATATTTTTTTCGCAAAAATCATGCACTGAGAATAGCTCCTAGCATATCATTAAGTTTGTAAAAATACTGGGCCTTCCAATATTTAAAGATTATAAAATTTTAGATTCTTATCGGAGATTAAATTCAAAAACAAATTTTTAATTCTAATGAATAGGCACAAACTATATTTATTTGTGTTGAAAGACCCAGTATCAATCATATCAAAATAGCTTTTATAATAAGGTTACTGTTTTCAGGATCCCGTCGAGGTTCAAGAGCAAGCAGTGGCCATTCAGCCACATCCTTGAGATCAGCTACTCTTCGATCACCAACCGCTCCGGGCCCTACTTCAGTCACTGTGGAGATACGTCCACCTGATGCTTAAACTATATGGGCATGTTGTACGCAGGTTGAACACGTATTTCATTCGGGTTGGACACGTGCAAACCACGCGCACATCACGTGCAAGCCACGCGCGTAGCCAAAACGCATGACTTACACAATCAGCCCGCATACAGCCTAAATATGGCTCATCAGGAGGCATAATACGATGGAAGCATAGTAACGGGAGAGACAAATATAATTGTAGAAAATATGGAATGAAAATATTGAATTAAATGCTTGAATAAGCTTTTAAAGTATTAGACGATGCAAAGTATGTATTGCATGCCAAATAAAGCAGTTACTTGAATCTAAAATGCAGTAATCGTCAATTAAAAATTTATTTAAACTCTTTTTATTTATTTTACTTATATTGACACAAGAATCAAATTCCGGATGAAATGGTCCGTATTTATTTTCTAAGGAAAAAAAGTGTTTTTATTTTATCCAATATCAAATACAAAATGACAAAGATGGTCTAGCTTTCATAATAGTATTTTGACGTCACTGCAATTTAGATTCGGTTGTAACAAGGCAAGGTTGTAGCACAGTTAAAACGTGTTGTATAAATATTCAGTCCAAAAATTTACAATATTTGTGATAAAATTTACCGATCGTATAACTTTAAAATTAAGTTAAGTTAAGCTTCATTGTGAAAATTAAGAATATTAATAGCAATAACAATCGTGCACTGTGTATCTGTCATGACGTATAACATCCACTTTTAAAGTGCCTCTTATCCAATCGCGTAAGTGTTTGTCTCTCATGTAATACAAAAACACATTTTTATCAAAATAAGCTAAAATATAAATAAAATATTAATCGACACAGTACTAGAAAGTAATGACATTCAATCAGTTTACTCTTCACGATCACAGACAAGACGTTAGACACATTTTGAAATTTAAGATTATAGTAGAGCACAATTTAATGATATTCTTAGACGTAAGAGATAAAAATTAGGAAGATAGGCTTTTTTAGCATCAGGTCGATCGCTTTTTGGCATTTTTGTAGATAATAGGTTTTAAAGAGTCGATTTGATTATTAAATAGTTAAGTATTTTAGACATTATTTCAGATTTATCTACTTTCGAGTTTCATGTCAGTAAATGCTAGTTTTTCTTGACTTCAGCCTTAGATGTCGTCAGAATTTAGCTTACAGTCGCAGTAAGCGAATGTAGATGTAGGGAAATATTTATGGGGACCACCTCCCCTGAAGGGAGTGTTCTGTTTTAATGATATTATCTAGGCGGAATCTTATAGGGAGACGGAAAGCTTCGATGCTGCTTTCTAATATAAATATATTTAAGACTATCGAACTTAGCTTTAATTCGTGTGAATGTCAGCTAATCTTCAAACGACTTCTATGTGAGAGAGTTGTGAATCGAACTTAAGAACTTTTCATCACTAATGTTTTCTTGTAGTTTTTTAGGTGTTTTCGTATCTACGATGTGTAAATAGGGGAAATTTACACATTTAATTACTTTCTAAGAACTCCGCACTTATAAAAGCTTTGACCAAGGGTTTATAATTATAATGCAACGCACAAGCAGTTGGACACCATAGAGGTTATATTGTATAAATTATTACTATGAAAGATATCCAAACCAGTCGAACTCATTGTCCATTTATAAATATGGAATATACTTTAATAAAGGGGAAGTATTGGAGTATAGTCCATACCAACCTCGCAGGCATCGTTTGAATAAAGCAAATAACTATTTATAAGCTACATATAATATTATAAAACAAAATAACAATGCTCACGACATACAACTATATTTCAGACACTGTGCTAGTATAAGTGCAGTAATGTTGTGAGTTCCATGCAGTGAGATGAGACCTATTCAGTGACGTTTGATTTTAACAACTTTTAAGGGTTTTGACTGATCCTGTAAAGGTGTGCAAATGCTTTTGTGTATTTTTATTCAAGAAAGCAAAGATTCGATTCTTCACAGCGTGGAATTTACGCATTGTACTGCAATATTATAAACTTTTATTATAACTTTTACTTCCAGATATGGTTGTTTCATTTTTACCTTACCACCAAAAAGCAGACGACACGATCAAGTCCTAACTCAAGTTCTTGGGTGGCCCAGGGAGAAAATGCACTTTTGAAAGTTCATTTAAATAAAACATTCGTGCATAAGAAAAATGTATTTATTACAACTTAAAAGTCATTAAATTAAAACTTACTAAATATTACATCATCCAAATACACTCCTCTAACCTGCCAGCAAAATCCTAATCTGGTAGCTGTAGTCTTGCACTTTTTCTTCTCATTTTTCATGTCTTGCACTAATCGCACCTTGCAAGAAAGTTGTTTCATGTCGAAGACAAAAATTGTTAGAAGACATGTCACTCTCATTTTACGTAGAATTTTCGCGAAATCAAAAATGGATTTCTCTCTGGGCCACCCTGTACTTCGCAAGGATGTATTTTCATAGAGTTTAGCCAGCCTGTGAGTTTACTTAGGTGATCCTAGGTGATCTACTAATCCTTGTTTTAAATAACTACAAGTAACAAATCAAAACAAATAAAATCACGTATTTCCTCTCCCTTTTTCAAAGTTGCACTTTTGGAAAAGAATGCCCTCTCTGAAACCACTTTGAAACTAGCAAATGTTCAGGGATGGCATTTAAACCTTCTTCATGATGTTGCTACAATTTCAGTGAATGTGGTAGAGATGGCGCTTGTAGATGGCGATGATAGTTCGTATCCATATCTCAGAAACTCGCGTTTACTTGTACCTATAGTCATAGTTTGTGGCTATAGTTTGTAGCATAGTAGCCATAATTCGTAGATCATTCATAAGATAGGTACTTACTTCTTACTTCTAAAAGGTGGAAATAACTGCGACTGGTATCTGGTGTTTGTATGGTAAAATAAAGTTTGGCGGTAAGTTTTGGTGGAATTGGTATACGCTACAGACATTTTGATAAAGTTGAAAGAAATAAAGTGAAACGCATTATAATCTGCCTTATTAGTCTTCTCGTTGGTCCTAAATACTTAAAGCAACGTTACACTGCGAATTTGTAAGTTCTCCAAACAGTGACTGGGCAAACTTTGCGCGTGTCCCATTTCTCGGAATAAGCTGCTTCACTAGCTCTGTGTCTCGCGCGGGTTGTTTGCTCACGACTTTTGTTCGAGCTGTAGAAGGTAGGTTATTTAAACTTGCCAGATGACTGTCTTATGAACTGCAGTAAACTTTATGAATTTTATGATTGAAGATAACGAATGATGAATGTAGGGGTAGGCGCTTCTAGAATGTACTAGATAAAAGAGTTGCTAATACAGATCCCGGCAAACATCTGGGGCAGAAAAGTTTGCACATCTGACCTGGAGTGTACAAGATACCTACATTTTTGCACAGCAATACAGTGCATCATGTGCTGACTATACAAAAATATGAGATTTCTTAAAATTTGCTGGTTTACTCTTATTAGCTCCTTGTCTCGCGCGACTTATTTGCTCACGAACTTTGTTGGAGCTCCGACTCGGGCCGCATATTTGTAGGTTATTTAAACGTACCAGATGAAGTCTAGAATAGACTTCGAGTGGTCACTGCTAGGCCTCATAGATGATAAATTGATGATCTGGTAGAGATTGTAGAAAGCAGTAGCTACGAGTAGATATTAATTGCTCGGAATCAAATAGGTAGTAGCGTGAAGATTCTTGAAAAGTCTACCTCTATAGCCTCTATGTCCAGCGGTGAAAATCTTTTTGCTGAGATGACCACGATTTTAAAATGAACGGCCATAGTCAGACTCATCGTAAAATTAACCTTTAAAGTAGCTCTCAATTAAACATCAAGCTAAGATTGAAACTTCAAGAAGATTGATGCATAGGTAAATGTTGGTCGAAGGGTAATAAATACATTATTTCGTCTGACATTATTCATTCAGCTCGTTGAGCCGCAATATTTCTTAAAATAGAAAACCATTTCACAAAAAGGTCCGTAAATTGTTTCACGTGCTGCCACCACACTAATAACTTAGATTATTTAGCCTGGATTTATGTGTGGTACGCCGTTATCTATGGAAGGGTAAGAGGATTTATACCTACTTACATCCGTACCCTGTACCCTGGCTGGCCTGAACTCGATATCCTGCGCCTGATGAGTTCGCCGCTATCTAAGCTATTGTTCCCGGCTCCAATGGCCGAATAATAATATTTATGACAATATTGCCAAGCTGGGTTGAAACTTGCTGTGATCCTACATGTAAAATATTTGCTATTCCAACCAATGCTCTTTTTTGCTGAAATCCAGATTAAATTTTGCATGTTGGAAAAGCATACTTATGATTGAGATTAAAGGAGATGTCATTATAGTGGTCCAAAATTAAAAAATATTTTTAACTAGGATAAAACTTACTTTTTTCAAAAGAGCTACCGAAATGTAGCAGATAGAAGAAAGATTTAAAAAAATAAAAACCTACGGTGAACAGATGTCATTCTGTCAATGTCATGTTTCAAATGTCAAAGGTGACATAGATAGGCGTTTTTGAGTCTGTACCTTTCTCTTGAAGGAGAAGGGTATCTTTGACTCCACGTGTCTCAATATTAGACTCTCCCTTATTTATATAATTTATCAATAACTTACGTGACATTGGCAGAATTGTGACTACACAAAAAGCCATTAATCAAGATAATTAATTAATTAGATAGGCGTTTTCATAGCATGACAAATGCAATCAACTGCTTGCGTGAAAGAGATGTCATTATTACCACCGCGATTGCGCTATCTTTTTTTATTTTGTTGTAGTAATTCAGTTTGTTTTTTATGTGTCAGTGTTGCTGCCATGTTAATACCCAGTATTGCTGATAATATTTTGAGATTTTCCACAAACTTTTAAAATTAAATAAAAGAAAATTGCGCCCGTTCTTTTTTTTTACTTTTAGCAATAAGGTTTTTTCTTCATGCTAAATGTCCTGTAAAAAGTTAAAGCTTGTTAGAAATTCTTTGGAATATTGTACCAAACTCCCTAGCAAACGATGACAATCTCCTTTTTTTTCTTAGTTCATAAATAACCACTAGAATGAATCTGCAGGTCATTTCCTATAATAATTAATAAAAAAATATCATTTAGAAAATGTACATTTATAGGTAGATGAGAATAATTTAGGTATACCTACGTAGGTACTGGTAGGTATCCTGAATATCAAAAACCCGATTTCTCAGTTTATTGACTTTACGATGATTTAGGATTCTGTTTGTCTTGTTTTAATAGAAAATGTTCTGTTCTCTGTGTATCCATAAAGTTTATAACCGGTTGTTTGGTAAATAACACAAATTGCTCTCGCATGGCAGCACTGCTCTTTAAAATGATTTAGTTTTATTTTTGTTGTAAACTCGATATTTCAAAAAAGGTTGTTAAAAAAATATGGCCTAAGCTACACTTCCCCTACTTATTTTTTTCACATGCTGGCCTCCAAACTTCAATTTGAAGACGTCACCCCATGATGATGAACGTATAGGTATAGGTAATACTTAAAACTAACATAGGTAAATACAGACAGTAAGCTACAGCTAGTAATAACAAATACCCACGTAATAATAAATAGTCACGGGGTTTCAACTAGTGCCCTCTGATGTGACAAACAATTTGCAAGTGTTGACGCCTGCCGGATATTAGGCGATCGCGCGTGTGATGGTCGCTCGTCGGCTTTCCGACATAAATAGGCTGTAGCGGCAAATTTTGTTACGTTATTTTATCACTAGCAGCACCAAAAAAGAGGATGTAGGTTCGATATCTTTTTTGGTTTACTGCGATATCATAATTTACGTAGCATTCTTAAATTTCAGGATTAGAACTCTTTCGAGGTTAAACTCTGACAGCTTGAGCACGTTATCGATCATTATCGATTTTGGTCGCCAGAAGTTAACTGTTTTCTTTACAGGTATACCTAGATTATACTTTGATAGAATATAAAAAAGCAACATCAAAAAGTCCTCATCCTATTAGATTTCAAAATGTGTGTCATGTTTTCAAACTTCAGCAATTCTTATGCTCGCAATTAGACTCATACTTTTGGCTGACAGGCCGTTTTGTCTCATGTGCCGTTGTGCGGAAATTGGCAGTCGCGCGATCCAGTCAATATCCGACAAGCTTTGATGCGTTCCAACCGTTTGCAGCCAATTTCGAGATACGTGTCATTTTAGAAATGCACGGTGATTGTACGAGTAGAGCATAGAGGCATTGAACTTTAATCTCTAAAAATATTGATGGTGTTAATTGTTACGAAAACACTTGTACTTGTTTCACATAATTTATTTACCCGGGTATTACATAATTTTTATCATTTGCATTTCGAAAACGGGTTATAAGCTGAACGTTTCGACTTCTAATTAGGACAAATCGATCATTCCAATTATACACGTACAGTATTCCGCTGCTCGTTTCGTCTCTCGTGCTGTTATGCTGATATCCTGCGAATATCCGCCATGCTTTTATATGCGCTTCAACCGATTGCAGCCAATTTTGAGAAACAGTGTCATTTCCAGAGCAATGTCCTGCGATAACTAGGTTTACTGATTTATGTAGTGCGTCATATCCTTATTATGTATTTTTTAAATTAAAGTCACGCTTATCCCATGTGGGGAGAAGAGAATAAAATGACGGGTTACCCGCCTATCACTCAAATCGCATATAGGCGAAGAGTAAATACTTAGTTGTGTTTTTTATGTTACCTATACTATTATGATGCACAGGTTGTAGTGAAATGTAAAAGAGTGTATCTCCATATTTCGTTGCTATGAAAAATAGAGCAATTCAGTCCTCGCAAACTTGCACCCCTTTTTGTCTCAAGCGTAGTTGTTTGGAAGTCGTCACTCGCGCGATCCAGCCAATATCCGGCACGCTTTGATACGCTCTAATAGTTTGCAGACATTCTTGAGTAGTGTCATTTAAAAAAAAATGATTTGTTTTCATCCTATGGTTTCATCGAACCGATATGCAGAGTGAGACCATAATTGACGCAGCGAACGCTCTTATAAATAACTTCATTTCCACAACAACGTCACAACATTTCTCCTTATAAACATAGGCAAAAATACAATTCTTTCCCGTGTCAGCAATCCGCGTGATCGTGAGCAAATCGCGTGATCGCGTGATCATGAGCGGGTTGCGTGACGTGTTTTCACTTCAGTTCACCCACAGCTTTCTTGAGAGCTCAATAAGGACCTCACGCGAAACTAAAGGACCTAATATCTTTCATATAGCTCCATCTGGGTGTCGGGACTATTTTAGCATTCAGTTGAGAGGTTTTGAGGTGACTAGAAATAGTCTTGCTTGAATTAATGTGTTAAAGTACGACCGAACAAACACTATTAAAAATCGAAACTCTACAGGTAAGTAGGTCTACCTATTACTTGTTCTTATTAAACAAGATACTTACTAATGTTTTTAGCAATATTTGTACGTAAAAGCATCTTGACAGGGTTTCTAGAATGCAGATTTAACTTAGTTTTTTCGCATTATAATTTTTGGAGTTTTCTTACTGTCTAATTTTTTTTAAATTAAAGTATTACTATATAAAACGAATTATATTTAAATAAATCTCAATTCACTCTGATGGAAGCATTCATTCTGCATTTTCGTTGATATCTTTTTCAATTTCCTGTACAGATAAAATCATTAAATGAATTTAGGCCATCAAAACAATGTGATTTTTTTTTTGAAGTTCCATACTCAACCCGTGCTTGTTACACAAACACTTGGCACTAGATCATCAGTAAAACAAAACCACATAAAGTTAATAGGTTAAATACTAAATCTTCTAAGTCGATCAAGTCCCAACATATCGATATACTTATACCTGTGCCAGTATTTAGACATGGCTTGGCAACGTTTGCATAGACTCTAGTGCAAATACACAGTTGATCACCGCATCGATCGAGCCAAATTCTACGCCGGTACCCGGTACTAATTGAATATTCTGCTTGTTATGGGAAGTTGCTATGCAATAGCAATACATTTGGGGAAAAAAATGGGAGGAAAGTATCGTATTTAGAAAGCAGGTCTATGCGTACAGCTGAAGCTACAGGAAAAAAGTTAATATATAGTAAGATGATATTACATAACAGCGTTTGTACACTTATCCGTATGAGATTCGTATCTAATTCGCATCAATATAAAAACCATATAAACGGATATGGATGTGTGCACAGCACAAGCTGTGATACATTTACTAGGAAGGCTAAATCAGGTACGAATTGGATACGAATCGATATTTGTACAAAGTCCCCTTGAGGAACCCCAACCTGCGTCTATTTTTGTAGAGTATTCGCACTTCTATATTTCGGTCTGAAAGAGGAGAGAACCAGCAACTGGCACATGAAGCTTAGAGCAACCCATGGCCTTTCCACATGAAGCAATCCACTTTAACATAGGAAACTGATAGCAAGTTTGAGCTCGTATCAGAAATATCATTTCAGTACAAAACGGCCTGTCAAATTCATGTATAATGTTGCTCAATTGATTTGCTCTCTACTAGCGATGGGCGGGTGGAAATTTCCCGTGCTCGAAATATTCTCTTCGGAGAATATTCTCGGAAAGTTTCCATTGTGCTCGAAACTTTCCCTGGGACCGAGAACATTCAGTATCGATTATACATTTAATTGTAATCAATGAAAGCTTATTCAGTAATGTGTAAAACTAATAAATACTATAAAAAATCAATAAAACATTATGAAGGTACATTAAATAGCTTGAAACAGCCATAGTAAAGGATTTATTTCAGAAGGTTTTCAATTAAATTATAGGTAAGATTTAGATTTAAATGCATCTAAAATACTAGATTTAAGTACAATGAAATGAACTTTACTTTTACAGGTTTTTTCATTCATTGCAACACTTACGACAATTCCACGCTTTTATACTTAAGAATTATATATTAATTTAGTCGTACTACAGCCGGACAAATTTAACCTTTTCGCCGCCACTGACGGGTGTAGCCGACAGCTCGCAACTTGCCCTCAGCGCCATAGTCGGCTTTAGCCGACAAAAAGTAGTAAACAAATTTATGTTAAAAAACTGGCAATTTTAGAACTGTATAATTGTTTTTATTTCGCAAATTTAATCTTGAGGAAATCATTATAATTTTGCAGATATGTCCCAGTTTTCCGAGAATTTTGATATAATTGCATGCTAAAAGATGGACTGAAAACGCCTGGAAGAGCTATTGGGCAATGAAAGATCTTATGAAAGGTGACTTGCCCCTTACCTTAAAGCGTAAACTCATGGATATGTGCATTCTTCCCATCCTTATCTACGGAGCTCAAACCTGGTCTTTGACTGATGTCCAAAAATTCAAACTCAAGGTTTGCCAACGTAACATGGAGCGCAGCATTCTTGGAGTTAAACTGATCGACCGAGTTCGGAACTCAGTGCTGCGTTCCCAAACAAAAATTGTAGACGTAGCTCAGAAGGCTGCCTACTTGAAGTGGGACTGGGCTGGCCACGTCAACCGTATGCCGAATGTTCTATGGGCTAAAATTACCACCGACTGGGAACCAAATGCAATAAGGCGACGTGGACGACCCCGAAAGAGGTGGCGCGATGAATTGGACGCATATCAAAAAGCATGGCGGGTATTATCAATGGATCGTGAAAAGTGGAAGGAAGGGAGAGAGGCCTTTGCCCTGCAGTGGGACACCATAGGCTCATAAATAAAAATTATAAAAAAAATATATTAAAACTAAGGATAGGTAGTTTACTCTTTGTCGGCAAACCACTTCTTCGGTAAAACATTTAGTTTAGTTGGGTTCTGATTCTATTGTTTGTTGCACACGTGCACTTTATAGCAGCGATTACATTACCCGGCCGACCAGGCCCAATTTAGGGTAGGGAGCTCAAAACGGCAAGTCTAATCGCAGTAAGGAAGTAAGGATCCTGATTAAGGGCGATCGTGCCGTCCCGACCGTCCTACCTCCTGATTTCGGATGCGAATCGGGTAATGTGATCGCAGTAAGGGAGTAAGGGAGCTCAGTCGCTGCGCGGCGTTCAGTACGAGCGGACGTTTTTGTCAATTAGCGGTAATAAAATACGCGTTGAAGATGTCCATCAAACATAGAAATAATATCACTTATACTCACGAGATATAGTATAATATTATTTCTAAGCCACCAAACAAGAAATGCGATTAAATTTTGAATGAATACGTGTATATAGTGAGAGACATGCCGTATCTGATCTCAAATCTATTGCATTTACATCCTAGGCTCCAACAGAAAATGTTTATTTATCTTTTTCTTCATGTCGTGTGAGTTTCGAATCGATCGACCCGATGAACCCTAATGTCAGAGTTTTCAAACCGCCCAATAGCACACCTAATAAGCCTCTGACATGGTTTGTGTATCGAACTGAAAAATAATAAAAATATAAAAATATCGTTTGATTGTTTGATATTTTTATTGAATACCATTACCCTGCTTCAGAGGACATAAGCCGTCGGTCCCGGTAGCTGTTTTGGTCAGTGGGTCGATACACAAACCATGTCAGAGGCTTATTAGGTGTGCTATTGGGCGGTTTGAAAACTCTGACATTAGGGTTCATCGGGTCGATCGATTCGAAACTCACACGACATGAAGAAAAAGATAAATAAACTGGGGCCCTAAAAATCTTGAAAAAGGTGGTTGTAGCAACTCTCAGTAGCTCAAACAGTGGCTTTTTACTTTTTCTGCACCCGAATTTCCGACCTCTGATCATAACTTTAGACTATCTTTATTTGAATTCAGCACACAGAGAATATTCTCGAGAATTTTGGGAAACTTACGGAGAATATTCTCGGGAACATAGGAAATATACGAAACGATAAGTGTTTCTGACATGTAAAACATCTAAAACAGTTCATATATTTGAAATTTAGCTATTAGCATATAAAAAGAAAATTAAATCAAGACTTAACACCAATGTTCTCCTAAATTCTCGTTCCATCGGAAACTTTCGAGTGCGTTTCCGAGAATATTCTCGCGCCGGAGAATATTTCGAGAACGGCACAACGCTACTCTCTACATTATTACTACGTCAGTACTAATTGAATATTCTGCTTGCTCCTCTGGAGGTAATACCATAAGTCTGCTAGTTTATTTGTTGAAACAAGCAGTTCCAGTATTAATGGCTGTCTGGGTGTGATTTGAATAGTTCCACCGCTCGAGATGTCCAATAAATTATTATTGTATTCATGAACTATGTTATGATTTCAGTTTAGTATGTTATGGTCTCCTACATTATAGGATTTGCATTTTGGATAAATCATAAAATCTCAGTAAGCCTCAAACAAATATTCATATTTGACACTTATTTAACTTTTTATTTAAAATTTCGTTCAAAATGTCAATGTCATATTTGTTGTATCACCCGGTACGATATATCAAAGTTCATGAATATGTTTAGCCAGTAAGCCAGTAGTTAGGCTCGGCAGGTAGCGACGATGATTGCTCAAAGGTTGCGAATCCAAATAGTACGAGTCCTTAACTTGAAATACGGTCCCATCGTGAAGAAAGCATGAAACTTGGCATGAATGTAGCTGTCATATATGTGCTTCAATGTAGATATGGAAGCACTTCAAGAAATTATTTTTCCCCCCACTTCCCCCCCTTTTTATCTCCCTCATTCTGGTTTTTCGAATTTTCTACAAAAACCATAAGACTGAGGAGTTTACTCTTCAGAGACCAAATCATCGTCGATAAATTACCTACAAAACGATACTACATTTTATAGTGGTAAGATTAATATATTTCTGTATACAGCCACCAACGTATTATGAAATTGTAAAAACAGGCACACTTTTTTCTTTCTTGCTCCATTTATAGGAAAACGACAAGAGTGGTGATAAAATAGTCTAAAGAAGTTATATACCTTATACATTAAGCTACAAAATGACACTTATTTCATAGTCGTAGAGGCATTATTTCCAGAGTTACAGCTTACCGCGTCTGACTCAAGTACTCTTTTTTTTCCTTTTTACAATACTACATACATACCATACATACATAAAATCACGCCTTTATCCCAAATGGGGTAGGCAGAGCGAAAACGACCTAAATAAGGTCGTCCCGCCACGTCTGACAAGTTTTGAGGGCTATTAATTACAGATTATTATGTAGGTAGTGTATTGCTTTAGTGACGGGTTGTCAGCCCATCGCCTAAATTGCAATAATTGAAACCCTCGTATCCCTTAGCTGGTTTTTACAGCATGCCCGGGAGGAGATGCAGCTGGCACATTCTATGTTTTTCCATCGCTCCCAGTCCAGCATGGAAGCACAATACTACCTTTACAATACTATAATTACTACTAATACTAGAATTACAATACTATCTTTCCAGATTTAAAGCTAGGGTCTAGGGTTTCAAGCAATTTATTAAAAACACAGTTAATTACAGTTTTAATCATATATATATTTATATCGGGGAGTAAGGGGAGAACGAAACTAAACCATCTTATCCGGCCCTACTGTCAACCTCACACCTGCACGCGCCGGATGGCGGCGGCGTGGTTTACACCGCACCGCGGTGCTCCCTGCTAGATAACGGACGAGGCTCTGGCGACCGAGCATTGGCGGTATAACCATACTCCTAGCCGGGTAACCGGCTGGAAGAGGCTACGGAGGCCTTAGGGGCTAAATCCCCCTAGAAAGGCCCAACTCGCCAACACGCAATGGCCAGCGCGGCGTTTTAAGGCCACTATTAGACCTTCATGAAAGACAAAAAATCAAATCGGCCCTCAGTCCCCAGCGGTCCTGCTTGGGCCGGCTACGGCAGCGGTCGGGAAACCGGCAGGACAGAGGGTGCTAGGATCTCTGTAAGACGCACGGCTGCTCAACAACGATTAACCTGGCTACGTTTAATGTCACAACCCTTTTGCATGACGACAAACTTTGCGATTTGGAAACAAGTGTACTGGATAAAATAAACTGGACCATCATGGGACTGAGCGAGACCCGAAGACACGGGGAAGAACTTACAAAGCTACGATCGGGACACCTGCTGTACTACAAAGGAGATAATAGTTCACAAGGTGGAGTGGGCCTACTCGTGCACAAGTCATTTAGTGATAAGCTGAAGAGCATAACCGCAATATCAACTAGAGTTATCTACGGTATATTTAACATCAGCGATAGATACAAAATGAAAGTAGTTCAGGTATACGCACCCACAAGCAAAAGCAGCGATGACGGCCTGGAAGAATTTTATAGCGATGTTGAAAAAGCGCTGAGCAAATATCCGTTAGTCATAGGTCTTAGAGCCATTTTTAAGATGGAAACTTCAGTTTGTGCAGAAAGCAAGCCACTTTGCATAGTGATAGTAGGGACCAATATGAATGATTTTGTCCGAGACACCCGACGAGTTACCCACTGGAATTCAAGATGGCGGACCGTTTCCAAAATGGCGGCTATATAATCAAAAGAAATAAATTGTCTCAAAACGGCTGCACCGATTTTAATGATCGAGGTGTCATTTGATTGGTGTTGACCTCTAGAATAACATAAATAAATTAAAGTTTAAGAAAATAAAGATGGCGGCCAAATATTAAGAAAGTAAAATAAAATCATACTTTTTTTTTTTTCTTTCAAATGTAAATAACAGCTAAATTATATATGATAAGGTAGTGTTTTTTTCTGTTTATAATAATCTTTATAATATACCCAACAAAATAAAATAAAAAACTTCAGAATCCGTCAAGTAGTTTTTGAAATATACGCATTTCAAAAAAGTGGGTGAGTTGAAACCCGTCACAGAAGGGCATGTCTTTTCATAGAATTTGTACATATTTTGTAAACTATAAATTCTATCAACATACGTCCAATGACAATATTGTAGAGAATTTCATAGGGAACATATTGATCTTTGACAGTTTTCTGATAGCTGTACCCGTTTTCATAAAAAATAAAAAAAACCACGATTTGGCACATAAAAAGGGGGGGAAGGGGGGGAAAAACTAATTTCTCAACATGCTTCCATATCTGCATTGAAGCACATACATGACAGCTACATTCATGCCGAGTTTCATGCTTTCTTCACGATGGGACCATAAAACTGACTTTTGTTCGGACATGGAGCCGTACTAAAAACTATTCGCAACAAGACCTCCTCTTTCCTTCCTGATTTGACAAGACGTTGAATCAACTCTGTATGATGTTCTTGTAAGTGAGATTTCGTACTTACTAATAATTCAGTACATTATTGTGTTCATGAAAAGTAACTACAACAAATCCCGACATCGAATCAAAGTTATGATTGAAACCTAATTGGGTCATTCTTTGAGAGGTCGAAATTTTCGGTCACACGCTTAATACTCTAATGATATAAAACGCACAGCTTAAAACTCTTTTTTATATGTTTGTTTGTTTAATTGACTACCTAGAATTCCTAATTTCAACATAATATTACAAAATACGTTAAACAAAACTTTAGTTAGAAACCTGAAATCGGGGTCAAAACTAGCGTTCTTCGCGTGTCACACTCTGCTCTTCCGAAATTGAAAAGCTTATAGCTTTTTATTTACCTGGACTATGTCGTACTTTTTACCCATTAAAATGATCCTGGAAAACCACAGATTTATTTAAAATAATAAACTACACACATATTTAAACACCAACATTCACAAAACAAGCACTTTGTGTCGGTCACACGTTTTCGAGACTTTTGAGCGCGCGGTTTGAAACGACTCTTACGTCTCAACGAAGCTAACTATGACCAGGAAAACACTCCCGCCCTTTGCCAGTCCTGACATGGCATCTGAGGAAAGAGGACTGGTGAGTCATCGCAGTTCCCGAAAAAAAATAGAAGGTGCTTAACTTTCGAGACCAACATTTTTCTACCTACGCAGATCACTCAAGTGGACATGTGTAATGTATGATAGAGTAACACTTTGAATCTGTTATTACTATTATTAACTCGTAAATATAACCGAGATTTTAGATTAATTTAAAAAAAAGGAATTTATTGCATAGTTTAGAGAGAAATTGCGAAAATACCCTAAATTCGGTCACTTGGGTGGCGTGATTTGGGTGGCATTTTGTCCACCAAAGCGACATTTCACACCACTCAAGTGACTTATCTTATTACTTGAACAAAATTCATATGAATACCGCGTTCTTATTGTAAAGTAATTAATGTAAAACATTATTTATGAAGCGTATAGTGATAATCTTGTCTAATAGCTCGTTTATTATGACTTTTCGTTTGCTGACTGATAATCCTTCGCCCCGGAACTTCTTCCTTGGCGGAAATCTCCTTCGGACATACTCAGGCTCCCTGGAGAGGCAATCCACGGGGCCTGCAACTACCCCTGGGTTCTTCTTTAGCTACCCTCCGCGGTCAAGCCCACCGGGTGAGACCTCATGGCAAGTCGTGCAATGAACTGGTCGATGTTCTCCCACTCGAGATCTTATTCTCATATATATTGGAGTCTTTATTGCCGATCGGACAGTTAAGTTTTCCTTTGCTCTGATCTTCTTTTTCAACAAGTTGCACGCGAGAGCGTACCAAGCGGGCGCCGCGTACGTCAGCCTTGCGCGCAAGTACGTTTTGAGGATGTTGAGCTTGGTTTTCGTGGGCAGTTTGCTATCTTGCCGCAGTTTGGCTCGGGCTGCCTTGACTTGTCCCACCGCGTTCGTGTTTTTTCATGGTGAGGTTCCTGTCTATGGTTATACCGAGATGTTTGACAGGGCTTTTGAACTCCTGTCCATGGAGGCGAAGTGGGGATGGTAAGTGGCATCTTCCTATGATTAGAGCCTGTGTCTTGGCAACGTTTGCTTTCACGCGCCAATGGCTCAACCAGCCTCGGAGCGCGTCGACCGTCGGCTGCATTTTCTTGGCTGCATGCTGTGGTTTGTAGGATACTGAGATGAAGGCCGCATCGTCAGCGAATAGAGCCAATTAAACGTCACCCACTCTGGGTATGTCGTCCGTGTAGATGGAATAACACGCCGGGGAGAGACAGCCAGCTCCCTTGAGGGACTCCCGCTTCGATGGGGTGTTCAGTGGATCTGGCACCTTCGACGGCCACGTGGAAGTTTCTGTCTCTGAGGAATGACTCGATGGTCTTGACGATCCTTCTGGGTGTTGAGGATTTCGACAGTTTGTAGACGAGCCCGTCGTGCCACACCCTGTCGAATGCCTTTTCCATGTCAATTATTACGAACACCGAGTATTCCATCTTGTTCATCCTCGTAGCCATGTCATGGTCACTCTAGCAGGTTAGAGAGTTGTGGAATGCTCTAAGCAAAACCCGAACTATTCTAGTCTTGGGTATGTGAGGCAGGATAAACTTCTCAAACACTTTGGAGAGCGTTGGGAGCAATAAGATGGGCTGATAACTCTCCGGGTTGGCCAAGTTCTTGTCTGGCATCGGAAGCACAATGATTTTTGCGCTTTTCCATGGTGTGTGGAAATGACCAGTTCTGAGGATTCCGTTGAAGACTTGGGTGATTGCTTAAACGGTCTTCTTGGGTAGATTTCCCTCAACTCATGTTCGATTCAGTTGGTGGTTGAGATGGTTCTTTAATGGAGGGAATCTGGTGAAGAACTTTCTGGTGCGCTTCTTTTCCTCTAGCAGGTCTCGCAAGTGTTGTGGGAGTAGTGGTTGCATTTTGTTCTTGGCTTGAACATCCTTGAGCTTTCTCCAATCACCACAAAATGGTGTGGTGATTTTAGTGGTAGCTTGGTCGATTTCTCCAGGGGTCGATACGGGATGGTCCAGTTGGAAGGTTTCCATTTAACGGTAATAATTGCAGAAATTGCGACTATGCCTTGAAGGGTTTTTCCGTTTACTTATTATATAATGTAAGAGATTTCAGGATAAGATTTGCAGTTCGCATTTAAGTTTTTGAAGTAAACAAACTGTTATAATATCATTAAAAGTAATCAAAAAGGATATTAAACTCATGCTGACGGTGGTAATCTTTCACTTTTTCCTCATAATAATAACAAGGTCACTCGAGTGGCACAATATGTCACGTTTGGTGGCATCGAAAATTTCGAAAATTAATTCTGTTGTAACCTGTGGTTAGATATGAGTAATTTTTTGTAATTAAACTTTTATTGATCTCTTTATTATTCTCCAATATAAAAAAATGGCAAAAACGCACAAAAAAAATTCGCCACTAAAGTGACCCGAAGAATCATTTCTGAAGAACGACCCAATTACTTATTAGTAATAAGCACTGGTACCACAGACCCTCTGTACCACTGGGGTATCATAGGACAGCAACACACATACACTGAGCACTGATTAAAATAACTATTTAAAAAAAATTGATATTCAGTATGACTTTATTTACGAATAACTTACATTTATTTAGCCTTGTTTGTCCCACTGTTGGGAAAAGGATCTCCGTTTTGTTTCCACTTTTTTCGGTCTTGTATTGTGCGAATTACGAAAGTTATTGAAAGAAAATGGTATCAGGATTATTGATGATAATGATTTTTTAAAATAGTAACAAAAATCGAGCAAAGATACAAAAGAATCAGAACCAAAAAGTGGCATCTAGTATCGAGCCCCGTATTTGACCGCCGGCGCCGTTCCTACTCCCGTCTTTTTTCTAATCCCTCAACAAAAATAGTCAGTAATCGGATTTGCGACGTTTCAGTAAGAGGGTGCTTCGTGATTGAACCACAATTCCCTTTAGTTTCAGATTTATAGACTTGATTTTCTGAGATATTTTTATCTCCCGTAAGTCCCATTCGTCTTGATTTGAGGTTAGAAGTGAAACTAAAGGGAATTGTGGTTCAATCACGAAGCACCCTCTTACTGAAACGTCGCAAATCCGATTACTGACTATTTTTGTTGAGGGATTAGAAAAAAGACGGGAGTAGGAACGGCGCCGGCGGTCAAATACGGGGCTCGATACTAGCTGCAACTTATTTGAATTCTAATTTTGAGTTTGCGGTTTGTCACTTTGGAATAATTTGAAATATAACTTTACCTTTCAAAAAATTCGGGTGAAGTAGTAAATTTAGTAAGTACTACCTATCTACTTTTAAATGGCAATAATTGATTTGATAAAAGGTTTTTTGTGTAAGTATTTCAAATTTGTATGAATCCGCGATTCTTTATACTTACTACTTAGAGCTCTACAAACGTGAAAGTGATTCTAAAACACCTGTTGTAGCTTTGCATTACAGAGACTTTTTAGATGTTTTTAATTTATTATCTGTATGAAATATAAGTTTTTACTTATTACACATTTTAAACATTTTATCCTACATCTACAGTTTCTTAAAGTTCTTTTCAAACTCTTCGTTTCATAGAGTTATTGTTCGTCCCGTCCGATTGCTCCGCTCCCTTGATAATAAGACTTTTATAAATCCTATTTGATGAAGGAATTTATCTTCTATTGTGTTGTCTTTCTTAAGAATTGGTTCTTAACTGGACCATCGTATTTGATGTCTGAGAAAATGGTTTATAAAAATCTTGGAAAAAAGAAATGCTATGAAAATAGATTTCATGATGGAGTAATAAAAAGTTTCACTAAAAATAAATATAGGTATTTGAATAAAATTAACAAATTAAGTAACATCTAAATGAAACCCCATCGTTAGAACTATAATCAGTATTATTTTATGGAGAAATAATCTAATCACTTCTCTTTTGTATCTCTACAAATCAGATAAACATATTTTGATAGGAAATAGAATAGGTCACAAAATGTATTGAATGTGTTAACTATAGACTGCTAGCCCAACTAACATGACAGCGTCAAGATAGCCTACATATCACTGTTACAATGCTCTCATCTAAGATGAAGAGTGTTAAGGATACCTATAGAAGGGTGGTAGAGATATCTTTAACACCCTTATAACCACGAATCAGGCCCACGTTTTTACAGGTAAAGGTGTCAGGAAGCTTATATAACAGTGTTACTTAAGGGTTAGAAATACTTCGAAGTGAGTTAATTCACCCTCAGCTATTACTTTTGCCGGTTCTACATTCTCATAGAAGCATTGGCTAACACTATAGGTATGAGACAACCCTCAATTAAGAATTTTAAACTTGTTAAACCTATAAGAGAGAGTGGGTTAACGCTTTAACGCGTACAAGATATCTAAAACATTCTCAATTAAATATATGACCGCTTTTTGAGAACTCTTTTTGTACTGTTTTTATGGTATTAGCTTCAAAGAAATCCAAAACAATCAAACTCATAAAATAAGTAACATAATGAACAGTACACAAAGAAAATAAACATGTCACAGCCACATTTTTAATGGCGATGCTAAGTTTCTCTCAAAACATTAAATTTTATCATCATGTTAAGTTAAAATGTGCTGCGCCTGCAAATTTACGATAAATGTATACCAGTTTTTCATCTCAATTTCAACGCGCTCCGGATTAATTAAAGATTTAAAGTAAAAATTATGCATGATAAAATAGGTGCCTCAAAGTTTTATCACCAACTTGTTCTTTTTGTCGGCCATTGGCAAGAAAAGTTACGTGGCATCGATAGAATGATAAAATAAACATGATTTATGGAGTATTTTGTACATAAATCTTGATCAAACAAGTATATTTTAGGTTAGTTTATTAAAATAATGGCGAACTTGCCATTACAGCTTTAGCTCTCCCTTAACGCATCTATTACACTTTTTGAGACACTGCATCCCTAGTCGAGAGTATTGTGCAGTATATAGTATATATAAGAGTGTAATAATTGTCTCAAAGAAAACGTTTAACTATATCGAAGACAATACAACAGGCTAAGCATTTTTAAACCTGATAGAATCTTCGAGTTCTTATAATGCATTAACTTACACCATTACCTTTAGAATGCCATTAAAATGCACTTACTTAACACAATGTGCTTTCGTAAAATCAACGTTGCTGCTTAAACCTGCCGAATTGAGATGATCAACACTTTTGGCAATCGTAAAATCAACGTTACAGCTTAAACCTCCAGAAATGAGATGATCAACACTTTTGGCATCTTCTTTAATTTTCGAGTTACTACACTCTTGAAAAACTCTGTTTAAAACACCATTGCCTGTAGAAAGCCTTCAAAAATGTACTCAGCTAACACAATAAGCATTAGTAAAGTACGAACGTAGTTACGTTAAAGCTTTAAACTTCATAAGAGAGCTATGCAACGCTTTTAGTATCTGGTGTTACGACACACTTGACTAACACCGTTATGCATCCCATGCCTGTAGATTAAAGTTATCACAACACCTAAAGATATATAAGATACTTTACAGCAACCATTAAGTAACAATAAACATCAGTAAGTGTCAGCGGACGCTGTTGTAAAGATTTAAGTGTTGCAAACAGGTTAAAACTATACAGCTTGACTCCACTAGCTGTAATTAACACTATTATTATTCTGAATACTGCATAAAATCATCTATTACAGCTCTAGAATCACTATTGGAGTTGAATTTATTTCTTAACCCCTCTTTAACGTTCCAAGCTATAACTGAGATTATTATAACGCCGTTCAAAAGATTAAAGTTTTAAAGAAGCCTGTAACTGACGGTATAATGTTTGTTGGGAGGGCAATCATTACTACTTAACTAAGAGCAGGAACATGCAAGCATCAATCTACCGACTAATGAATAGGTTGAAACTTGTGCCTGTCTACGAAAAGGCCTAGCTGTTTGTAGGATGTAGTATAAACAGGACGTAATATACAAGACATGTAAATAATGTCAAATCTATGAATATACTTTTATGTTTGTTATAAAATAACTACAATTTATGAAACGTCAGTCGAGATGTGACGGCCGTTGTGCCTAAACAAAAATTGCATGGACGGACGTCGTGGTAAATTATGGGCAGAATTATATCACTCCTTTTGATAAAATAGCGCGATATCTTTTCTAACACTCTTTAAGTATAACATTCCGAAACATTCCAGAAATAGAGCAATTTGATTTCATAGTGCCCCTGTAGCAACGTTCGGAGGGACCACAACAAAAATTACAAGGGCGTCGGGTCGAAATGATGGGATTGTAAGGGCAGGGATTAAACTCCGTAAATTTGGGTCGTAATGCCTTTCAGAGGATTGGGCTTAAATCTCCGTAACAGTGATAATACATTTGTGAGCTAAAGGTAGGATCACTCGGCTGATATCATTGTAAGTTGTAATTCATTATTATGCCTCAGAATAGTAATAATTTTCCTTTTGTATCTTTATGGAAATATTTTTGGTTTTTGTATTGTATTTTTAATTTAATGAAATAAAATGTCTTACTCAAATTTTATCATAAATGTTGAATACTTAAATTGGATACAATTTATTTACGTCGTAGTTTTAAAAAGAAGTTTTTAGAAAAAACCAATATTGAACGACCTACATACATACGTATACAAAATACATACCTACACAGTTAATAAAAAATATAATATCGTAACTAATTTATTTAAAAGATCATAAATTTTGTTCTGAATTTATTTTAAACGATATGTGTCTGAAATTAGGACCTTTAGGACCTAGGTACTTTAGTTTAGGTCTGGTTTGTTTTTAAAGTTTAACTCTTTCTTTGCAGAAAATTTGTTTATACTGACTGGGGAATGCTTTAAGAAACACAAATAAAGCAGTAAAGAAAACCGCGTCAGTGGTGAATGGCAAGCACAACTTTTCTCATCTTCCGTCGCACCGCGAGATTAAATAACTTTGTTCTGATTTATTACTACTGATAGTTTAACAAATAATAGGTTTGAATAGTTTTTGTAGGAGAAGAAGATTTATTTACTTTCAAGTTCACGAAATTTGAGAACATCGGGTCGATCGACTCTAAATAGTACCATGGTCGAGCCGTTACACTAATTAATTTTTCGTTGATTGTTGTGAAATAATTTTATCGTATTTGGGATAAATGAATTGTAAATAATAATTATTATAATAAAATTATTGATTACCTATGTGGTTTACTCGGAATAATAATAGTTTTCCTAAAAATTATTTTGTTGTTATTGTTATGATATTAGGCTGTAAAACCTGTAGGTTATTGAAAGAATTATTGATTTAATAGTGATACAAATACATATATAACTTATGCAAAAGGGCAGATATTTCATTGACAGAACTCAAAAATTCTTCGCGATCACTTACAGCGAGATGCATTTTCAAGCAGTTTTGAACTGCATCCTGGTGTGAACATCAGTTCAAAAGCATCAGTAGCATCAGCTAAGAATCAAATTTACCAAGTTTAAAAACTAACTTACTCGTAATTTCATGTACACTTATAAATTCAGTGCCTAGAGCTATATAACTAGGTACCTAGATCAAGGTTAGTAAAGCCATTTAGATCTTCAATATACGCTGCACGTTGAAAACGAATAATTTTCAAATCATGTTAAACGAGGTCCATTTAATCAACCCTGAATAGAGAAAGCGCAATATCACGTCCCGGAGTGATCTAAACCTAAGGTTAATAAATATAACGAGCAAGTGATATTTATTAGGGTCATATCACATGGACATTGTACACATTACTAGTGCTTGCTGCATAGTGAATATAATGTCCATTATTATCGACATTTATCGATATTTCGGTAGATATTTTATATGAAGAAGACTAATAATTCATGCCATAATTATACTGGAATATACCTAAGTTAAATATTTGTAAAAGCCATAACGTAGTGCACGTTATGGCTTTTATAAATATTTAACTTTGAATCATTGTGTATAAAATAATAAAGATAATTATAGTAACATAATCACGCCTATATGCCCTACGGAGTAGTTGATTATAGTGGGTTAACTAGTTTATGAAAGCCTCAATCAATACAGTCTTCGGGGTATTTCCTTGTATACTTTATAAGCCAATAGATTTTTTACAAATATAGATATCATGGATAGATATGAAACATTACTGTTTGTTGGCTGAAACATTCTTTGTATTTGCTCAAATTTCAGCAAATTAACAAATAAGTAGTTACGTAAACAAAATATTTTAAATGAAAATATACTTAGTACCACTTTCACAGTACAAATTTTATTTAGACCGTTTTCATGTAACAGATTTTACGCCACATAATCCCAGACAAATTAGTGTTACTTACCCTGCCATGCCATATCAAAATAAGTCACTTACCGTCATGGCCTCCAATATGAGAATACGCCACTTCTCACGGTCTTGTGCAGTCTCTTGCCAGTCGCCAGCTTGAAGCTGCCGAATATCGGCTTCCACCGCATCTTGCATAAAATGAACTTTTTAATTTAATGTGACTATACTATCGACAAACACACATCACTAAATTGTGCCTGCCTCTATTTGTATTCCGGTCCAGCGCGCGGCGGCCGAAATAGAACGTTTTACCTTAACTCGTATGTAGGTATTTATCTCATGGTGTGTTATGTGAAAATATGGAAAATGTGGTTATGAAAGTCATTTTTCACAGGCGTTTCCTTTCGTTTTTATTTTTTATTTAAGTTAGCCATTTTAATTTGCGATAGTTTAATTCTAGAGAAAGTACCTTTAACACACAAGTTTTATTTTGTTTATTTATAAAAAAACAAGACAAAACAACGAAAGTTTTTAAATACTTACCTACTTACTGTTTTATTTTTCTTACATGCCTTTTATTATCATACCTATGATGAAAAAAATGGATTTATCCCATAGCTACCTATACTATTTAAAATCTAATGTGATATTTACTTCCGTAGTTCGTTAAGTGCTCCTTATTTCTATAAACAAGTATACTTGAGCCATAATTATATTCATTATCATCAAATAATATCTGAAAAGGGTAACCACGCATATAATTGATGATCAAACGAACTTACCTGTACGTGAAGTTCGATCACAATTATATGAGCAGCTTCATTCGGAGCAATTTACTTATGTACACAATTGTAGGCCATGTTTCCCAACTATGGCCCTCGCACGTATTTCAGAGCATTTAGGTAGACCTAAATAAAAAAAACAAATAAATTAAAAGTCACTTAGTGGGTAGTACCACCGTAGCTCCGAATCCCGCGTCCGCCATACTTATTTCATTCTGTTTAAAGAGTGTTTGTACTTTACTTTGGTTCTATATCGGTACTTGTACACGACTTATAAGATTTTCTTTTCTTTTTCTTTTGTATTCTCTTAGGGTGGGTCAAATAGTATTTTGTTTAAATACATTTTTAATAGATTGAAGGGAGGGTGACTGTAAATTGCTCCGAATGAAACTGCTCATATAATTGTGATCGAACTTCACGTACAGGTAAGTTCGTTTGATCATCAATTATATTTCGCAGCTTCATTCGTTCGCAATTTACTTATGTACACAATTGTAGGATGTTTAGAGATTTTTCAAATATTTAGTCGAGAATACAAGAAAATGAAAGAAAACTAATTGTGGTATTTAACACTGATGTGTCTTATGGTTATGTACCATAATAGATACTATCAAATTATAATAAACTCGGTAAAAACAACACAAGTAAAATAATCAGATCTTTAATGTATTTGAAGTTAGGTTTATCATGAACTTTCAAATTTGAGAATTTAAATTATCTATTAAAAGTATAATGAAGAAGCATTTCTAGTATAGGTAGATAATAATTGCAATAACTTTTGGCTTCAGCTCTAGATTGACTCCCTTAGCAACAATGGTAAGTAAAAATGTTATGAGTCGTTGCTTTGATTGAATCACAAATCTAGTCATAGTGTCATGTATGTAATAGTGTCATGAAAAAACTTATTCTATGACCGCTGACGAATAAATTACATTAAATTTCAATAAGTAGGTAAAACAATAACAACTATTGACATCAATGTTAAGCTCGCTAATGCAAAACCAAACTGAGTACCTATGTTTCCGGTTGTATGCAATAAAAAAATAAAGAAATGCTTTATAATGTATGCTTATAAGATTCTATAAAATTTGTCTTCATAATAATTCCTTGATGACGTTGCAAAATAATGAAAATTATGAAAAATGTTCATATTCAAAGCTAATAATTTACAAAAGTGTTTTCTTCAATATATTTTCTTGACGGAAATATCCGTCAGACATTATCTGAGCACAATTTAACATTGGTAATTAGAATTAAAATTATATTCCCAATAGGAAACCTCAAAAGAAAAAATCTTTCTCATAAATATTTTGCTTATTATCATAATCTGTATGGTCTCATATTCATAACTAATGTATTAAATGTTATGATTTCTGAGTTGCACTATTGAAACAAGCGATGAAAAAAAAAGTAAAAATGTTTCACTTTGCAATTATATTTTTTGTATATATTTGTTAAAAAGGTATCATTAAGTACTTGAATAAAGTTATGCAACAATTAAGTCTATTCTGTTTATCTTATGAAGGGTCTTTAAAATTATGATAATTTGAAGAAACGCATTAAACAAGAATCCACTCCAAGAATTTTGTAAACTTTTTTATCGCTATAGGTAATTATTTGTGTCCTGTTTTTAGACCACATAACCTTCACATTTTAATTTTAGTCTGGTGATCCTAAGTGTTCACGATTTATAATTATAAACCTTGAATGACATAAATTTCAATTTATGTGCGACAATAAAAGTTGTGGAGTTCTATATTCTTCTTCTAAATTTATTAAGAAGCTAAAATTATTGGATACTTAGGTAGGTATTATTATTTCTCGATGCTCGACTCAAACCACACTACTTAAGTAAATAAATACACTTAGATTTAGATACTTTTTTTTTTTTTTTTTTTGTGAGTAATATACTACCAACTTCAAAAAAGATAAGTTATTGCGATGTTATTTTCTTGCAAAACTATACTTTTTCTTCGTCATAAATAGCTGCATCCTAATTACAAAATTTAATCATCATCAGAGATCAGTTTCCTGAAACTTATGCAAATTGAATAGATTATTGCCTTTGTCAATATTGTTTGTCCAAGAAAAAATGTTATCTTTCAGGTGATTTGGTAGGCAAACAGTTACTTAATTATTTTAAAAGACAAATATTTATGCAATTACACATTAGCTGGTAATCTAAGAAACATGTCGAGAGCTAGACTACGACGTGTTAATAGGAAAGAATTCGTTCGCCAATACGAGCACCATCTCGGTAGCACAGACGACAGAAAGACGGAACCGCACTCCGAAGGTCAAAGGATCAAGTCCTGCTCCTACAATAATAATTGTTCATTTTTATATTATATTCGTTAGAATTAAAAATATGCGCTAGAATTGAACATACAATTATAAGGTTTAATCAAACTAGCCCTTATCAAAATAATGACCATAATTCGTGGTTATACCCTTTGAAAAAAGGATAATGATTTCAGTCATATTGACATGACTATCTATTAGGCCGAGGAGCTAAATTGTGAGCTGGACACATTAAACATAAGGAGCGGTTGAACCAAACGCTAAACAATAAAGAACATTTATCTTATTTAATTTAAATTTCTGAAAGTGTTTTTGAATGGACATTAATAGAAATTCAAGTTTCCTCTATGTAGTTAGGTTTGTCAAGAGTAGCTACGTAAACATGTCGTTATCACTATATGTGATAATATAATAGTGAAAATACCAGTTCATATAATGAAAACTACTAAATTCAGATGTAGTAAGTATAGGTATACAAGTGGAATGTTTTCTTTAAGATAAACCTTTATTCACCATTCGTCATCAAACCTTTGAAACAACTAAGTACTTTGCTTTGAAGTAACGGCTTATGGCTACATTTAGACATGGTAACGATTTGAAATAAAACTGGCGAGTTTTTAAATTTCAGTCAATAACTTTGTAGGATGTAAATGAAATTTTTATTTCCTGTAATCTCTGAAAAATATCAGTTAATCATGTCCAGCAACTCATGAAAGTATTAAAAACACCATGCGCATATTGACTTGTTCAGTGTCAAGTCATGCGTCTATTGCTAGTTTAGCATCAGCAGCGTGCCTTTACCAAACGAGGGTGTGTGTCTAGCAGACTGGTCGCTCTGGGGGAAAGTCTCCTCGCAGTGTCCAGCTAGCCTATTGTTTCTTCGCAGGGTTGCCCAAATGTTGAAAGACTTCCTTAAATTACTTAGCTCACATTTAGGTTTTCACGTTAGAGCAGAAGGTCTGAGCCCTGCCTCTGATCATTGAACATTATATTTTTAGACTATAAAAAGTCTTTAACATGTTTTATCTTTGTCTCAACGAGCTAATGTAATACCTCTATGTTGTCCATGTAAAATATACTATGTTCAATTAATTAGATAGGTAATACATAATACCTGGTGGGAAGCATTGCACTTAGGTAAAATATTAAAAATAACGAAGTCGTTATTTGTTCGTGGAACATCTAACCAAATAAAACAATCGTCGTGACGGCGATAGCCCTACTGATAGCTATCTCGCATCACTGGCATAAATATAAGCAACAACGCTTTTGGTAACATATCATAGGTCGCATCGTTAATTATGATATGTAATTTGCTGCAGAGATTGTATAAAAACTGGTATATGCAGCAACCTCGTTGTAAGTATCCTTTAAAACTTTGCTTGAAGCAGAAGTATTGTAATTTTTCATGATTAAAATATCGTGGTGGTGATAGTCCGGATATAGATATCCCGTATCTTTAAGGTCATAACAAGAAGACTCTGGTGGCGATTTCGCAATGTTGGTAAAATAAATAAAAATCTGCTTATTTTCTCACCACACCACGATACTACTGGTGCGGGTAGCAGCATCGGTAGGCGCTTAAGTTGTGAGGCTCTAGTAGCAATTCAGCAACGATGGCGCAGTCAGTAACTTCGGTAGATACCTCGATTGTGAAGACACAATGATTAATGTAAACCACCACTCAGGTGGACTCACCACCTGATAGGCGCAACACTGGCGCAGGCTGCAGCATGGGGCGCACACTGGCGCAGGCTGCAGCATGGGGCGCACACTGGCGCAGGCTGCAGCATGGGGCGCACACTGGCGCAAGCAGCAGCATCGGGCGCACACTGGCGCGGGCTGCAGCATCTGGCGTGCACTGCCGCCAGCAGCATCGGGCGCACACTGGTGCAGGCTGCAGCATGGGGCGCATACTGGCGCCGGCAGCAGCATCGGGCGCTCACTGGCACAGGCTGCAGCATCGGGCGCGCACTGGCGTCAGCAGCATCGAGCGCGCACTGGCACAGGTTGTAGCACCATGCGCACACTGGCGCAGGCTGCAGTATCGTGAGCGCACTGGCGCCAGCAGCCTCGGGCGCACTGGCGCAGGCAGCAGCATCGGGCGCGCACTGGCGCTGGCAGCTGCCTCAGGCGTACACCAGCGCAGGTAGCATCAGGCGCAGGCTGCAGCATCGGGCGCACACTGGCGCCGGTAGCAGCATCAGTTGGCGCACAATATGTGAGGAGGAGAGCCCAAAAGCAAACCCGCAACACTGGCGCATGTAGCAGCATCAGCTGGCGCACAATATGTGAAGAGGAGAGCCCAAAAGCAAACCCGCAACACTGGCGCATGTAGCAGCATCAGGTGGCGCACAATATGTGAAGAGGAGAGCCCAAAAGCAAACCCGCAACACTGGCGCATGTAGCAGCATCAGTTGGCGCACAATATGTGAGGAGGAGAGCCCAAAAGCAAACCCGCAACACTGGCGCATGTAGCAGCATCAGGTGGCGCACAATATGTGAAGAGGAGAGCCCAAAAGCAAACCCGCAACACTGGCGCATGCAGCAGCATCAGTTGGCGCACAATATGTGAAGAGGAGAGCCCAAAAGCAAACCCGCAACACTGGCGCAGGCAGAAACATCTGTATATGTTACGGCTAATACCCGAAGTGCGGCTACACCTAGTTTTAGCCGGTTAGAACTAGGTGTAGCCACTTACTCTTGGCTAAACCTAGTATTAGCCGATTGTTTTCGGGTAAAACTAGGTCTAGCCTTCATCATGCCGGCTACAACTAGGTCCAGCCATTCCCTGTTGGCTAAAACTAGGTCTATCCGATATCATTCCGGCTAGAACTAGATCCAGCCATTCCCTGTTGGATAAAACTAGGTCTATCCGATATCATTCCGGCTAGAACTAGGTCCAGACAATCCCTGTTGGATAAAACTTAGATGCGTGTCCCGCCAAGCCTTCCGCCCCGCGTCACACTCAAGACTC